>LGRX02012271.1:0-17197 GCA_001247695.2 Cymbomonas tetramitiformis
TATTCCGGAGATGAGAAATATTCCGCCGATGAGAAACATTCCGGAGTCACACGAATGTGATAGTCAAGATTAGAAATATTCCGGAGATGAGAAATATTCCGGAGTCACACGAATGTGTTAGTGGAAATGAGAACTATTCCGGACGAGATGAGAAAAATTCCGGAGTGACGCGAATGTGATAGTGGAGATGAGAAATACCTGAGATGAGAAATATTCCGAGATGAGAAATATTCCGGAGTCACGAATGTGATAGTCAAGATGAGAAATATTCCGGAGATGAGAATATTCCGAGATGAGAAATATTCCGGAGTCACACGAATGTTAGTGGAAACGAGAACCATTCCGGACGAGATAAGAAATATTCCGGAGTGGCGCGAATGTGATAGTGGAGAGATGAGAATCAATCCGGAGATGAGAAATATTTCGGAGTGACGCCAATGTGATAGTGGAGAGCGAGAAATATTCCGCCGGATGAGAAATATTCCGCTGACAGAAAAATATTCCGGAGTCACACGACTGTGATAGTCAAGATGAGAAATATTCCGGAGATGAGAACTATTCCGGAGTCACACGAATGTGCTAGTGGAAACGAGAACTATTCCGGACGAGATGAGAAATATTCCGGAGTGACGCGAATATGATAGTGGAGATGAGAAATATTTCGGAGATGAGAAATATTCCGTAGTGGCGCGAATGTGATAGTGGAGATGAGAAATATTCCGGAGATGAGAAATATTCCGGAGTCACACGAATGTGTTAGTGGAAACGAGAACTATTCCGGACGAGATAATGGAACACTCACAGGCCTGGATGGCAGGCACAGCAAATTATTTTATGAAGTGGTCAGGCTTCTGTCCACACTCCAGCAGCTGCAGCAGCAGAGGCCTCCAGGCTATATCCTGGAGAACGTTTCTCCGTTGTCACACAGACCTGGGACCAAGATCAGGGACGAGGTGTTCCCGTACATTGCCAGCGTCATTGGCCGACCAGTGTCCTTTGATGCAGCACAAGCAGGCGCTTACGCACACCGATTGCGAGCGTATTGGAGCAACTTGTTCCAGAGCCACCAGTTTCGCTCCGTCATGAGCAAGGTGGTGAGACCAGAAGGACGAATCGTATCGTCAATCATATGCAAGGGCTGGCATCCCAGGCCAGTGATAAGGACAGACCGCGCGCCTCACTACGTGGTGAACGTGGTGGGAGAACCATTGAGGGCACTTCCCACCATCATGGCGACGCAAGGGTCAAGAGCGTTCAGGAGAGCGAGAATGGGCACCGTGGTGCGCAACCAGGCAGGACGATGAAGACGCCGAGGAAGAATCTCGAGAAGTGAACCTCGACGAGAAGGCGCGAGCCATGGGCTACAGCGCAAGTGAGCTACGCATGGCCGATGGCCTGAACGACGTAGAATTGGCAAGCATTCTGGGCCTGGCCATGGATCGTAGGGCAATGGAGCTGCTGATAGCGGTCGCAGAAGCGAGCAGGAAGGGGCTCCCTCACAGCGAGGAATCCCCAGAGGCAGAGAATTCCCCAGGACAGCCCATCGCTGTAGACAACAACTGGGCAGACCACGAGAGGTCGGACCTTCAGCAGAGGCAAGCTTTGCTGGCGGAATGGGTTGAGAATTCGAATGCATATACCCAGCAGGTGGCGAAGACTATGACCCACCGTGACTGGGAGGAGAAGCTGCGGGTAATGTGCTCGCAAGGGCAGAAAGGTGCAGAAGGAATTGGGGCCCAGCGACAGAAGGCTGGAACCAAGAAGAAGAAGAAGAAGAAAGAGTGGCAGCTCTACACCATGGCGCAGTATCGCCAGAGGCATGAGAACCACTTCGTGAAGGAGGGCGCAACCCCAGCAGCGCGCGTGGATGTGACTGCCTGGAGTCCGCCTGCCAAAGATGCAGAGATGAGACTCCCCAGGTTGGCGTGCACCACCAGATTCGAGGACCTGATGGCCAGCGTGGCCGAGCAGCAGGTAGACCGTGACAAGCATCGAGATGTACACGATGATGCATGGTGCCTCAGATGGTTGAAGTCCAATGGCAGAGTGAGGTTGCCAGAAGAGGAAGTTCGTCGAGTGAGGAGACGAGCAGCACGACATCGATGGGATGAGGCTACGGACGAGATCTACATGGTCACTCTGTCGGGCAAGGAGGTGAGAATACCTAAGCTTGCTGACCGTCTCGCGTTGGTTAAGGAATACCACTCCAGAACTGGACATTGGGGCATAAGACGGACGCAGCATCTTTTATGGCAGCGCCATTGGTGGGCCGATTTGAAGAAAGACGTCGAGGCTGTGGTCACGCAGTGTGAGACCTGTCAGCGTGTGAAAACCCATTATGCAAGAGAGGAGGCATGTTTATCCCCCCTCGAGATCGTGTCGTTCATGTATCGCTGGTCGCTGGATTTGGCATGGCCTTCGAGGAGAGAGACCAAGTCTGGCAACAACCGAGTGCTCATCATGACCGAGCACTACACCAGGTTCATAGTCTGCGTGCCCATTCCCGACAAGGAGGCGAGCACCATCGCAGCGGCATTTCGCAGTCATGTCCTGGCTGTGTTTGGTGCGCCAGCAGAGTGCTTGGTGGATGGAGGTAAGGAGTTTGAAGGCGAGTTCAAGCAGCTGTGCAGAGACTGCCTGATCGACCGACGAGTCACCTCGCCAGACTCACCAGAAGGCAATGGGCTGACCGAGTGAGTGGTACGCACTATGAAGTTTTGCTTTAAGAAGCTTGCCTTGGAGAAGGGTCTCGATTATGAGTGGGATGAGCAGCTCTGGCCACTAGTGCTGAGCTATAATGCAGCACGCCAAGAGTCCACGGGGGTGGCGCCGTTCACCATGTTGTTTGCCCAAGAGGCAGTAGTGCCGCCTGATTTGAAACAGGCACCCAGCATAGATTTCGGTGCTGAGGTCGAAGATGAGAAGGATGCCAGAGTCAAGGACCTCCACCGGAGAGCACAGGTGGTGAGGCGACTGATGGTACACGCTGGTTGCAGCCTGGAGGTCGCACAGCATCGTGATACACTACATTATGAAGGGAGAAGAGGTGGGGGCTATGAGCCTAGTCCACACCAGTTTAAGGTGGGCGATTTCGTCTACATCAGGCAGAAGCCTCGCAGCGGCATGGAAGTTGCGACCAAATCTGCCATTCTGAAGCTGGTCAAGATACAGCGAGATGGTGTGGTGGTGCTTGAGGACGCCACCAAGTTAAGAGAGAAGAGCACCGTGCAGAGCATCGCGCCATGTCACCTACAGGTGAAGGACCAGTATGACTGCAGTGCAGCCGTTCCCAGCAAGCACCTAGCATGTGAAGTGTGCAGGAAGACTGATGGGGAAGCAGAGATGTTGTTGTGCGACGCATGCAACAAGGGGTACCACTTGTGGTGTCTGACCCCAGCACTGGATGGAGTACCAGAAGGCGAGTGGCTATGTCCCAGGTGCTCAGGCACGGGGATGCAAGCCGCCAACGCTGAGGTGCAGACCCAGAAAGACGAGAGTTCTGATGCCCTAGAGGACAGACTGGGCATGAAGGAGCAGCAATTGAATGAGAAGCTGTCTGCGGAGATGCGCCTGTTGCCAGCAGACGTGGGTCCCCGTCGGGTGGTGAAGGGAGACAAATTTCAGCCTTGGCATGCCATCTCATCAAGGGAGATGCTGTTGAAAGAGAAGGACATGTTCTTGGGCATGCCAGATCAGATTGATTGGGGAAGACAGGACACGCTCTCTGAGGCTGTGCAGATCTTCATGCCAGGGCACTGGAATGAGGGGCATCGCACGGTGCTGAGCAAGAAATATCGGGAACAGAAAGCCATGGCAAGGCAGCTGAGGGATGCACCTCTTGTGCCTGCGTTGGCTGAAGAAGAAGTTGAAAGACGAGGGGAGTTGAGACACATGACTAAGGCTCAGGTGAGAGAAGCTAGCGCGCTGCAGTGGGGGCTTGAACTGGTTATCACAGTGCCCTCTGAGGTGAGGCGTTTGGCGACAGAGGTGGACTGGAAGTCCGTCGATGGCGTGTGGGACCCATGGGCAGGCACTGGGGTCATCAGTGAGGGGATGGTGGAGCAATGGCCGCAGTTGAGATTTATGAATAATGACTGGAACTCTCAGTTGGGTTGGTCTGAGGCGCATGACGCACTTCAGCCAGGTAACTATCGCATATGACCACTTCCACGACTCAGATATGCTGGGGGTTATATTGGGGGTATAACGCCGCAAATAAATAATTAAACGCCTCCCCCCCGGTTGTGCTTGTTATTGGGTGACCCAAATGGAACATTCAGACCGCCCCCAAGTTCGAAAATAATAATGCGAAAAATAAAATCACTTTGGCGGGCAAACTAGCGCAGTGCACACTGTTAAGGTAATGCTAAGGCGAGTATTTCAATTCGAAGCGCTGTGTACGGCTTTACTTTGCGAAGTTTACAAATGCTTTTGCGAGCAGCTTGCGAGACGTTTGAAATTTATTTCGTCGCAAAGCCGAACGTTGATGCTGCAAACGTATATTTCACCATTCGCAGCATGCGTCCTATTTGGCACCGTGCTGACGAGCCTACTTGCGAATAGTATGCCGACAAGCAGGAAGGCGTGCGCGGTCTTGAATTTTGCGATAAGTGATAGATGTTCACGTTGCACCTCTAAGCTCGCATGATGCAGCAACGCACACTTGTTGGCCCAGCAAGAAGCGTATAGCGAATGGCGGCTTCCTCGTGGGGCGCCAACCTCGCTCATTCAACCCGAGGCGCCAACGTTGCGTGACCAGAGGGGGCAGGATGCGATCGCTTCCGCTTCGACAGCATCAAACAATAAAGCTACTACTGCCAATGCCGCGAGACGCGCATCATCAGCTGAGACCGTTGTTGAGAATGGTAGAGAAGTTGGTAAAGTCGAAGCCCCGTTAAAGTGGACAACAAAGAGACGGCGCACAACATCGGACTCGCGTTTAGCTGACGGTGCGCACATCCTTTCTTTACCAACATAAAGTTATCATGTCCAGTATTAAGTGTGGATGGCCATCTCAGTATGCACGCTCTAACTCAGCCACGCGCGCGGGCATGCTTATGTGAGTGGCGTATGCTCATGTGTTGCATTATCATCGATGATATGACTGGTGTGTGTGTACTCGGCATGCAATATTGTCGTATGGCATATACAATTATAGATAACGAAACAAAGTGATACAACGAAACATTCCTCGTTGATCGAGGAACTTCATCTGCAGCCACCATACATTGAGGACAAAGACGCCGATACAACCCTGGAGCGTGGGTGATCCCCAACGTAAGTCGCCGGCGACGTTTCATTCCGAAGCAAAAACCGAAGGCATAGTATATCCGCCTCGACCTCGGCCATCTGGGGATATCATAGAAATCAGCCGATTCCAAACGTTCACATCGCGTGGCACATGGCAGATTTGTAGCTCAAATGAAGGCTGAATGTGGGGCTGATCGATGGCAGATTTCGAGCTCGAGCAAAGGCTGAACGATGTGGGGCTGATCGATGGCAATGTACATAATATTGATGTATAATGATCGATGCCATTATTCACAAACGACACTCGGCTCACTAATGAACGATGACCCGACATGCAAGTCCACAATTTTGGCACAGGGTGCACATGTGTTGGCGCGCATGTGCAAGCACTGCATGCATGCGATGATGCGCGCCACGTGCGTGCATGCTGCGCATCGTCATGTATCCACGCGCGCGGTTAGTGATCCTGAGCGTGCTCTCACAATGGCAACGATGTTTCCGCTGCCAACGCGTTTGTGGTATTGTTGTGCATACGAAGAGCGGCAGCCCATTTGCGATGCATGCAGGCTGCTCTAATACATACAATGTGTGTGTGTGTGTGTGTCTGTTTTGTAGAACAGGGTCATGGTGGCGGAGATTGATGAGACGTCATTCGTGTACGTGTATAAGTGTGTGATGGTAAAGGCGTTTTACAAATATGCAGGTTGATCGTAGGGGACGGAGCGAGGTGGATGCGACGTTCTCCGTGCTCCGCTTTACAACATCTTCGTTTGGTATATTAGTGCGAGCTGCCTCGTTGTTACGCATGGTTGGACACTGTATTACGTATGTGTGCGATGAGAATACGCGCGTGCAAACACACACGCACAAAGCACACAGCACAAAGCATTTTTCACATCAACTCGATCACGAATTGTTAATCTGAATAAGTATCCCATCAAGGCATTTTTTTACTCTACCCAGCACAAATATATATTGTATCTCGGTAGGCTCTTTCTACCATCATTGCCACATGACGATATCAAATAATGTTGCCTCAACGTGCTGCCTCGCACGCGCGCACACACACACACCACACACACCCACCAGACGGTGAGCATCATATCAAGCCCGTTGATACTTGATCGGCTGATGAACGAGGACGACGTCCACATGACTTCCATCAGATGTTGGTCCGGGTTCAATCCCCGGCGTCCTGCCAAAGTGAAGTGTGCTTTCACGGTTTTCAGGCCGGATATCGTTTAATTACACTCTGGCTTACTATTGTGTGCATATTGCATAATTACTTCTTAAATATAGAATATACATGCGCACGCGCCTTTGTATACTGTGTGTGTCTGTGTGTGGCGCGCGCGCATGTATGTGTGTATAGCACGTGTATGCATTGGTACAGTGTGAGATAGATTGTGAATCACATGTCCTGGTGTGTATATATATATATACACCCTGCCATATATATATAGAGAGAGAGAGTAGGGATCTCACTCTACATCCCGCTTGTAATACAAATCATCAAATTATAATGCCCTGCATGAATTTTACAACACACATCACGCTTACACATATACATCGACAATGCACACCGGTGATCTGCCATAGAAAACATGGGACGGAGATCAGTTATGAAACCATCACTATGAGCGTCTCTGGAAATCAAATAATATGATATGTACAGCCTCATGTATACATTCGTGATAATCATGTATATAAAATCATTATGGACACCTATACATTCATATGCAACCTACACGACAAGCAACAATTATATTTCAAGCGTGTAGTGAAGTAACGTGGTATACACAACACCGCGCAATTGTATGATGAGGCATATATACATATACCAAGTATGCAATGTAATTGGACAAGCCAGGTTGTGTCTATGCACACACGCACACTCAATGCACATGTGTGTGTGTGTACGTAGCTAGTCCGTGTGCGCTTGGTGTGATAATCACATATTTTTTAGTAAGCAAAGAAGTTAACATAACACATGCCTGTGTATTTACACGTGTGGGCGTGCATAATGCTTATAGAGATACATACGTTTAGCACGGGCTTTAGTCTTGGAACGTTGGAGGTCAAGCTGAAAGCTTTCAGCCGTTCCGGACACGCGACAGCCCGATCGATCGAAAATCGATGCGATAGTCAAACTCATACGATGATACAACGATAGTCATAGTAGGCCACAATCTGATCCATCGATCGTCACGAACTAACGAATGACGAATTTTTAACACAATCCTCCGGCTCGCTGTGCATGCAAAGCGAACTCGGAATGTTGGAAATGCCAAAATTGAAATTCACCTTCGATATCGTTCGATCATTTTCTGCGATCGTTCGATCATATTTCGACATCGTTTATCACTGCGATTATATCGCTTCGATGAACGTCTCGTTCTCCGTTCGCATCCGTTCGCGCATCGCGCTTCTCATACATTGCAAATTTTTATAATGAACTAAAAAGCGAACGGAGATGTCAGATGATGCTGATGACTCAGATGCCCCATATATAAATTCATAACATGTGGACACATCCCAAAATAACTAAATTAACATTATAGCCCAAATAAATAAATAATTGTCAATTCTCATCCATCGCGAAGGAAAGCAAGCTCCGAAACAGTTGCTTGAGCCTGAGACATGCTACAAAATTAAATACAATCGAGTCACAGGAGTTGAAAAACAAGAAGTGAAGTTTGATTCTTCGTTTTTTCGTTTCTTCCATACCATCGACGTGAGCACGTGTGTCACCTCGTGTACTTACAAACAGTCAAGTAGGAATGAGGCATTTTTAATACGATGTGCACGCAAAGCGGACTGACAAATTACAGACGTTAAACGCCCATCGCCTGGTGTCACAGTCACTGTGACACAATCTTGGACTCTTGATCTTGGTACTAAATGTTATCAATATTAAATATATCAAATGACTACTTCCCCCCGATCGAGTGTGTGCAATCTTGCGGATACTATCGGACGTCTCAAACTAAAAACAAGTGGAGCCGAATCTGGAAATGGGCTTCGTATACACGTTTGGGGAATTGTTGCCATTCTAAATAATTGCTTTTATACGAAGCCCATTTCCAGATTCGGCTCCACTTGTTTTTAGTTTGAGACGTCCGATAGTCCGTCCAAAAGGCCTTTATAATTTCTTTTGAACATGACTACCGACCCCGAAAAAATGACTACGGCTCCCCCAACCTAGGGCCCCACAAGGTGACATGCTTGCAAACCATTTTCGGCTATGCCGAATCCGATGGCGATGTCTGCTTTCACCGGTTAGAGGTCTATAATAGGGTACAAGGGCGTGCTCATCAAGCCGGCCTGCAAGTGCTCACTGTACCACGCAGGCACCGCGTGTGCACCGAGCGTGCTGCGACGCGTTGCTCGATGTGGGAAAAATCACGAGCTAGTATTTAAGCACCACCCATGTGAAGGTGTGTATGCGCTTAGGCAGGTCTGTCTGGCAGCACGTTAAGCACGGTCGGTGTCACGCCCTGCACCGCTCTAACCGGTGAAAACGGGCGTCGCCATCAAATTCGGCATGGTCGAAAATGGCTAGGACCATATTCACCTTGGCGGTGCCCGGTCAGTGCATCGCACCTTACTTTGTTTACGCTGTCACTCGACTCAGGTGGGTGGGTTATGGGGTAGGCGGGGGCACACTTGTGCCAGCGGCGCGCTGGTGCTTAGGGCAGTTGGCACAAGCGCGCCTGCGCGCTAGTGCCAGCAGATTATTTGCCACAAGCGCGCAGGCGCGATGGTGCCAAAATCGGCTGGCATATGCCAGCGGCGCGCTAGTGTTGTAACATATGCATAGTATGAACATGAATCTAAAAGAACGTGGCATAAGGTTATCATGCCAAGTATGGCGATGCCCGCTATATATAGGAATATGCAATATTCAATCCTGCTACCTTAGTGTGCTAGGAGGCAAGCACAAGAGCAAGAAAAACGGCTAAGTATAAAACGCAAGAGTACTCAGTACGGAGTACAGTAGGACCGATCAGAATGATGTTGATGTGAGGTGCCTAGCCTGTTGTACGGAGTACTCAGTACAGTTGAGTTATGGAAAGAGTTCCTGAATGTATAAGAACTCTAAGTGTAACCCGTTTCGAGGATGAGAACTGAACTGAAAAGTATAACATAAAAGTAAAGAGCCGTAACTGCTGTATATTGTGTACGTATCGAAAGCATGCACTGAAAGCAAAAGCAAAACTATATAGATTTACGAAACCGAAGTCTTATAGTTGACCAAGCGTAATCATACCTCGTGCGGTCGTTTAATAAGTGTAGATAGAATAAGTCCGAAACCGTAAAGAAGAGAAGAAGCAAGAGTGTAGACTCCTACAAAATGGTAATTAGTTCGTGTTTTCACGTTGCTTCCCTGTCTTTTTAGCGCGAATTCTGATCATACCCGCCCCGCCTTGCGCGACTAGCTAGCGAAGTGCGACACTACGAAATCGAGAATGCCTGTGCTTTCGTTCTTGTTGCGCGGTGGTGTGTGGGTTTGAGGGTTCCAGGTCGCTTGGAGCCGCGTCGGTGTGGAGGAATCTAGCCCGACGACAATCTTTTGAGGTGCGCGCGTTGCCTTGGTCCTAGCACGCATAGCACGCATAGCCGTGTTTTGGACTCGCAGGTATCGGGAAATCGGAATCGGCTCAGTTTTTCGGCAAATCCGACCCTTCGCGGCGGAAGCGCTGCGCAAATTTTTGAATTTTGCGTGGCTTTTGCTGAAATTCGGAGTTGGTTCGGGATTTCGCCTACCTTTAATTTGGCCCTCTAGTCCCCCCTATTCGGGAATCTCCGCGCTTCGGCCGGTGTGTCTACTTGTGCTCGCGCGCAAGTAGCGAATTCCTGGGAGCGGGTACTAGTTGCCACGCCAACCGTTTTTCGATTGGTTAATTCACGAGCGTGCAACGTGTGATGTTCCCCATGGGACTTTAGTTTTCTAGAATCCTCTTTTCCGGAAATCTCCGCGCCTCGGCCGGTGTAGCTGCTTGTGCTCGGGCGCAAGTGGTGAATTTCTGGATCGGCGGGTGCTAGTCGCCACGTGTGTCGTGTGGCACTTTCGGCTTTAGCTAATTAGATCTCACGCATAGCACGCATACAATGCCAATGTACTCGGATGAAGAGGAATGCCTCGGTCGGTCGGGCCGTCGTGGGGGGGGTCGGGCCGGCGCCGCCCCCGGCTCAGCCGTGGGGTCCGGTCGGTCGGGGTCTCGCGCTGCGGGCCTGTCGGTCGGCCCAGGCTCTGGGGAGTTCTGGGGCGCGGCTGGCGGGTCAGACAGCCGGGATTGGCGCTCCCGTGAGAGGGGGGAGGGAGTGCGGCGTGCGCTTGCACGCCAATACGGCGGTGAAGCCCTCGAGGTTACACCGGCGCGCACGCCCCTGAGAGCCCCTCCAGGGTTGTCTGGTGGGCCCCCCAGGGCCTCACCACCGAAAACCCCTTCACCAGCGAGAGTCAGTGGGGCTGAGCCAGTGTCCGAGCTCGCATTGAGCTCGGCGCTACGGCAGCCGGCGCGCCGGAAGCGTGCGTCGCCCGAAGCTCCGGCACCACCGGCGGCAGGCGCCAGCTCCGGGTCGGACTCGGACCGCTCTGCTAAGGGGTTGAACCCCTCGGCAGCTCCCTTCTCCCCACTCCCTGCGTCCAGCAGGAGTGCGAGCAGTAGGGTCGTCCGTCTCGTCCGACGAGCTGAGCTCTAAGTCCAGGGGTGAAGTGGGGTCTTCCTCTTCTGCAGCCTTCAGGCCAGCCACCATGTCTTCTGATTTCCCCTTGGCTCCCGCAGCTCTTCTACCCTCCTCTGCAGACACCGGCTGGTCAGTGCTCGGATCCACATAGCCAGCTTCCTTCAGCCCCTCGCGCGCCGTCGCCTGCACGTAGTCCGGTCGCCGTGAAGCAGCGTCCGGTACCACCAGTGTGCGTCCAGGCACGTGCTCCATGGCGTGCACTCCTACCTCCACCAGGTCTTCGTACCACCTAGCCTGGCGTCGGCTGAGCTCCCGTCCAGGTGCGAATAACCACTTTAGAGGAGCATGATCCCCCATTAACCTGAACTCCGTGAATATCAGGTAATGTCTCCAAGTCTGCGTAGTGCAGTGGTGGATGGCGGCTAGCTCACGCTCACCTGCGTGGTAGTTCTGCTCGGCAGACGAGAATTGCTTACTCTCGAAGGCTATGGGTTGCAGGCCCTTGCCTAGATCCTGCATCAGCACGCCAGCTAATGCCACTGCACTCGCATCAGTCTGCACAACAAAGGGGCTGGTGCCGCGATGCGCTGCTTCCTGATCGGGCAAGATCAAGGTCGGTGCAGTGGTGAGAGCGGTCTTGAGGCGTTCAAAGGCGTGTTCCTGCTCCGGTCCCCATTCCCATGGCACTAGGTTCTTAGTTAGCTTGGTCAAAGGGTGCGCTAAGTCAGCGAAACCCTGTATGTACCGTCGATAGAACCCAGCCAAACCCAAGAACTGTCGCACGTGCTTCACCGTCTCCAGTCGCGGCCAGTCCCGTATGGAAGCTATCTTGTCTTGCTGAGGTCGGCAACCTGTGCGGTCAATGACATGTCCCAGGAAACGTACTGAGCGTTTAAAACATCGTAACTTGGACTCCTTCAGCTTGACCTTATTCTGTCGGCATACCTCCAAAACCTGCCGCAGGTGGTCCAGGTGCTCCTCGGGGTTGCGAGAGAAGATCATGATGTCATCCACAAAAACTCTGACGAACGGTAGGTGGCCCAAGTACTTCTGCATCATTCGCTGCCAGCACGAAGGGCTATTGGACAGCCCCATTGGCATGACCAACCACTCATAAGCTCCAAACGGCGTGGTCATTGCCGTCTTCTCGATTGCGTCCTCCTCCATGGGCACCTGCCAGAATCCCCACAGAGCGTCCGCGGTGGAGAAGATAGTCGCTCCCTGCAGGTCATCAATGAGAGACTGTACGTCAGGGAGAGGGTAACGGTCCTTCACAGTGATCTCGTTGATCTGGCGATAGTCGATCACCAGTCGCAGCTCCTTGGGGTTGGAGGGCTTGGGCACCATCAGGACTGGACTGCCCCAAGGTGAAGACGAGGGACGGATGTATCCCTTCGCCAAGAGCTCGTCCAGTTGTCCACGAAGTTGTCGCAACTCTTCCATGGACAGCTTGTAGCACCTCTTGTGTCGTGCACCATCACGGTACTCGGGGTCCACGCGCAGCGGCGATTTGTGGTCGCGGTCCACGACGCCCTCGGGAAGCTCCATGCCCACCACGTCCTGGTACCGCTGCTTCAGCTTCACCAGCTCGTCCAGGATCCATTGTGGTACCTCTGCGTCCTCCTCATCCGGCTTGGCCTCCTTGGTCTCACCTTTGCTGTTCCGCTCATCACTAGGTGTCGCCGCAGCAGCTGGTGCCTCTTTCCTGAAACAGCTATACCCATCTTTGCCTTGCCCTGTCTCAGCT
Source organism: Cymbomonas tetramitiformis (assembly GCA_001247695.2). NCBI lineage: Eukaryota > Viridiplantae > Chlorophyta > Pyramimonadophyceae > Pyramimonadales > Pyramimonadaceae > Cymbomonas > Cymbomonas tetramitiformis. The sequence continues at coordinate 12,689 of LGRX02012271.1, forward strand.
TCTATAGGTGCTGCCAGTACTGGCTCGCTAACTCTGCGCGATCTCCTGTGGTTCACCCCTCTGCTCCTCCGTTGCTCCTGCTGCAGACGCAGTGCCTGCCCTGTTTTCCACAAACAGTATGCCTCCTCTTCCCACTCAGGTTCCAATTCCTCCGCGTGATGCTGTGCAGCCTGCTCCCTGCGCTCTCGTGGAAGCATCTGGAACGCCTCCCATCTGGCCCTTGTGGGGTAAGGTCCCCAGTCTCGCACAGCGGGTTGCGCTGATGTGGGGCACGTCACCGGTCTCAGAGCACACACCTGCTCCTGTGCCCAGTCCTCCTGCTCCGTTGCATCTTGTTCAGATTCAGACGAACTGCTGTCTGAGATTAGGGTGGCTACGCTTGCTACTGTACTGTCGCTGTCGCAGCCTTCCTCGTCAGAGGTAACTTCCCCCCCCCTCGGCCTAGCGTTGTCACCCTCTGCCTCCGATGATGATGATGAAGATGACTCTGATAAGGCTGCAGAGGCCTCTAAAGGAGAGTTGGGGTCGTCGGTGGCCTCCATTTTAAATGTGCCATCTGGAGCCAGATACATCAGGTACGCCTCCTCGCCGCTATTCTTCAAAGCTCGCAGGTCCTTCCTGGCTTGCTTAGTACTGATAAGCTGTGCCTCTACCAGTCCCATGGCCTGCCCAGACCCTGTAGATAACGACCCAGGGTTGCAACCCGCGATGACTACTTTCTGCGACCCATGTCCGAACTTCACGCTACCATACTGGGCGTAGTCAAATGTGACCTTCTTCTGTGCTCGTAGCCAGTCTCCGCCCAGCACTATGCCCACTCCGAGTGCTAATGGCATGACGCGCAGTGTAACCTGTTTGGCATAACTGCCCTTCCGTGTCTCGGCTGTGAGCTTCGGACGGACGCAAGAGTTGGCGTCGTACACGGTGCCATCTGCCACCTGCACCTTCATCGGCGTCTCGTGTTTCTTGGGCTGGAGTTTAAACTTCTTGGCGGCCTCCACAGAAGTGAAGCTAGAAGAAGCTCCAGAGTCCACCAAGACCTTTACTCGTACTCTGCCTACCCAAGCCCAGAAAATCAGCAGAGTGGGTCCCTTCGCGTCCATAGCAGCTAGTACATCTGCATCCAACCATTCTCCCCAGCGTCCAGACCCTGCGTCCACCCCTATCTCTGGTCTGATGCTGGCCAGTTTGTGCAGTCCTGGCTCCTTCTCAGGCGGATTCAGCTCCTCATCTGAATTGTCTTCCGGCAGATGGTACGTGCCGGCCTCTGCTATCTTGGCTTGCCAACGAGCCTGCCTGGTGACCTGATCTTCTGGTTCTGAATCACCAGGCCATGGCGCAGGTCGAGCTGCCTCTGCTTCCTGATGCGCCCGGGTGATCTTCCTCAGCTGGTCAACACGCTCCCGAATCTGCGCCAATGCACTTCTGACTCTGTGCCCGTGCACTTCCACTTCCTTCCTTCTGCGCGTTACTGTCTGTGCTGCTTTCCAGGCTGCTGACAGGTGTCCGTCGCGTAACCGTTGCTGGGCGTGTGATAGCACTGGCTGCTTAGCGCGATCCAGTTGTCGGCGCAGAGCTCTCCCGACCAGCTGGCGCGGGGCTGCTTCCTCTCTAAAGCGCACTCTTCTGACTCCTGGGGGCTGCAACGCGCGCTGGTACACCCCTTTTGAGCTAGGGGCTCCTTGACTCCCTTTGCCGAACAGAGGAAATCTGATCTGAACCTCTGTTGGTTGGGATGCCTGTGCTGGCGCAGCGTTTGGCTCAGTTCTCCCTGGTGCTACCACTGTGATTGGCCGTGACCTCTTCAGCCAGCGTAATGCTCGCCTCATCTTCTCCACCGCTCGCTGCGCTGGTCCTGGTCCGTGCCTCATCCGATGATCCTCTCTGAAGTGAGTGATCCACCGGTAGGTCTGACTTTGCCTGCCTCTCTCTGGTTCTCTTCCAGAGTCGGCCTCCCTCCTGATGGCCATGGCGAGGTGCGGAGTACTTACCTCGCGGGCCTGGGGGCCTATCCGCGTTGTCCGGGAGAGGCACCGGCCCCCGTCGACTCTCCCTCGGCAAAATCCATGTGCTCCGGGGCTACCAGTGCCAGCTGCTCCACTATCCCGCCAGATCCAGTATCTATTCCCGCGTTCTTGAAGGTCTCGAAGGCCTCCTCCAATTAGCCGATGACGCTGAGCCTGATGCTTCATCATTGCCAGACTTGGACGGGGATCCTCCGGACTCAGATCGGGTGGTTATGGCTAAACGCCACGCCTCGTCGGGACTCAGTGAGGGATGCCGAGCCTTAGTCCAGTCATACCAGACCCACTCCGACTCTTCGGGTGAAGGGACTACTGCGCAGATGGCCTCCTTTCCCTTCAGAACCTCCCTCTGGGTTGCTATCAAAGCTTCCCAGCCCTCCTCTTCCCAACTCACCACTTCACCTCGAGCTGCTGCCAGAGCGACGGCCTTCTGGCGCTCTTCTGGGAGGCACTCAAAAGCCTGGTCCCGCAGAGCCTTGTCTTTGAACAAAGTTCTGACAGCCATCCCTTCTGTCAGCTCAGGCTCCAGAGCTGATACTCGAGAGGCAGGCTCCTCATCTACAGCCTTCCCTTTTGCTGCCTTGACTGCCCTCTTCTTGGCTAACTGCTTCTTCCGCCTCCGTTGCCGCCTGCTGCTGCCGCTGCTGCTACCTCTGCCTCTACGCCTGCTGCTGCCGCGGCTGCCTCGCTCCGGGGAAACTGTAGAATCGCTGGAGTCACTGGGCCCACTGCTGTCGCTGCTGGGAGGGAAACGAGGAATTGGTGAGAAGCCAGGGGGATAGATAAAGCCTATCGGACACCAGGTGGGAAGGATGTCATGGCCCGATCGCGTCATGGTGACCTGAAATCGCGACCTGACCTCATGAAGGCGTGACACAAGCGTTGCCACGCTCGTGTCGCCGGCGATTTCTGGCGAAATCTAAACGACCGCTCCCTAGATTCCATTCTTCCCGCGAAATCTTCACTTCACAGCACTTAAATGCTTCCAAAAAACAGCCGCCCTGCATTCATTTTGTTTGTATTACATGGCGATACCACTGCGTCCCCCCAATCCTGAAGCTGAAGCTGCTCGTCCTCACAATCCTTTTACTATACGACAAACCAGAAATTATGCGGTTCCGCGCATTCGCCACTGGCGCTTAGAGTTCTACTCATTAGATGTAGACGACGGTTCTATTCATCTTCCACTCGCGTTCAGACTGCAGCTTCGGCGCTGGCTGCCACCAAATAGAGATTGCGGATTCTTTTGGGTCTTCTACAACCAACACGGTGTACCTAAGTGGACCATTCCAGCTTGGTACGACGTCCGCGTGGGGCGTTTCGTTACCCAATAGGTCAGCGACCAGTGTCTAGCCTCTACCGGTCCGTTGTCTTCTGCTTTCCTACTCCTAAGGCATGTCTTTCTTTTCACGCCTAACCCTTAGCGGGCGTTCACGCGCGATGTTCGGCTTTGCGTCGCATCTGGTTGCAGCGCATGCCAACACCGCGGAGGTTAGCACAGAACCAGCGGGTTCTAAACCTACATGCCCCAACCTACAGCCCGACGCAACCAACCTCCTTGCCGATACCATGTTCACTATTGGCACCGCTGGCTCTCTAGAATACCGGATCCCTTGGGGGTCGCTTTCTCGCCACGATCTTCACTGGTCCTGGGAAAGCATACCGCGATCATCTAAACCAAAACTGCTCCCAACAACGTACCTTCCAGTGTCTCGCGTACAGGATTTTGTCCGCGGCGAAGGAAACTACGGATCACCTTCCAGTGATCCTAATCCGAACCAGTTTCACATTATGCGCGTTAGAAACGACGCCAGCGCCAAGACAAAACCATATACGAAACCTCCCAAAACGGACCGCAGTTTAGCTAAACCTCGTCCAGCGCATGATGGTTGGCCCTACAAACATCATTACGCATGTCGTTGCGGGTTCCAGTCCGAATGGCGGAAACGCCAAGCTGCGAAAGCTGCATGCGCTCCCCCTCCAGAAGGCGTTGTTCCACGTCCCGCCACAAAGCTCAAACACAACAGATCTGCGCGGTTTTGTGGCTGCTCTGCCTCCTTTCGGATCGGCGTGCCAGTTGCCTCCTCTTTGGGTGCCGAGTATCCGGTTGTTCCAATAACCTACGTCAACATGGAACACGCGAACCACTGTATCAGCACCTGCCCTCCCAAATGTTCTGTTCACGATCTCAGGACCACAGACGGCACCCGTATTGGGTTCTTTCGGCCAGAGATTAGTCCTATTCTTCGTGATTTTCTTCGTTTCCAGTACAGGAACAACCAGAACGTCAAACCGAAGGACGTGCAGACAGCGTGGCGCACTGTTCGCATTGCTGAAGGAGCCATGGTCTTTGATCCAGAAACAGGCGAGCCGTCGGCCGAGGTGTGAGTATTCCCCAAGCCCCAGTGACCGTATCCCCCATGCCCCAGTGACCGTATGCCCCAAGCCCTGGTTGATCGTATCCTATGCCCCTGGTCGTATCCCC
>LGRX02012273.1:0-13457 GCA_001247695.2 Cymbomonas tetramitiformis
TAGTATTTTTATCACTTTTTTAATCAATTTATTATAGCTGGAAAAAACACATGGTTAAAAATAATGTTGGAAATTAAATAATGTTCCATCCCCGACGTCTGTGTAAAGGTAAAGATAAATTATAAGTTATTTAATTTTCCACGACTGACACCAAGGTGATAAAGATAATGATAAAGTATAAACTATTAAATCCCCACGATTCCCAAGAAGGTGATAAAGCTAAAGAAAAAAAATATAAATAATTCGACTCATCCGTCCGACGGGGAAACTGACAATTTGCCTCACCGTGCTGTTATATTTCGCCCTCACCACGCATACGGAGTTACAGGCTGACTTCGTTGTTTTGATTATGTCTGCCTTTGCAAGGAAGTGCATTATCTGCAAGCAGCTAGAGCTCGTTGCTGAGGCTCTCGGTTCCCGCCTTTCGTTCACGTAGGGCGTACTGTATGTACACTAATAATATTGAGTATCGATGCATATTGTACTACGATATATTTAAAGTGATGATTTGTTATGTTGAAGTTAATAACAGGATGTGCTATGGATATGATTATGTGGAAATAAACAGCAGTTAATACCATGATCTGCTGCATGAATATGATTATCGGCAGTTAATTTCATGATCTGCTGCGAATATCATTATCGACTGTGCCACAGATCGGATCATTCGTTATTATTAATTCACTATCTGCTGACTGTATGTTGTGAATAACAGTATTTGTACGAATACAGAACCGTAATTTTGCTTATCATAATATCGTATGCATCTCACCGCATTATTTCATCTAAGGGGCGTAACCGGTTGACCCGAGGTCCAACTGGTTTGAAGTGATTAGTGCAAATTAATTAACTGGTTGGGGTTAGTTAGTTAATAACTAAAAAATTGATTAGCTAGCTACAATTGGTTAATTACTTTTATTGCACTAGTTAATTGGTGGTTTAACTGGTTACAACCAATATTGAGTATGGGGATACAGCGGCATTAAATATTGCTCATTCGAGGTCAAACTCGACCCATTCGGATATACATATTATTTGTGTCAGATGTCATCATTACTCTCTGGCAACCTGAGATACTTACTTACTTGTGAGGTGCTTTTAAGTGAAAGTGAGAGGACAAGCTGAGGGGGGGGGGCTGAGGGGTCAACCGGTATGTGGTGTAGACACTAAAGGCATGCACAAACGTATTTCAGAAGAGAATAACACATACATATTATTACTTTTCTAATGTTTTCTAACACACGACCCGGGGGTTTCCGGGCGATCCTCTGCGTCGTTCCGTCTCTTGTAGTGACTGGTAACGAGAGTGCAGAGCATGTGCCAGGGCAGGCTGCTATGGTGTCAAGCGGAGCCTTCACCCTTCTAAGTGCTGAGGAGAGGCCTATACTAGCTTGCTCAGTGAATTCTATGTTCTGACTCTAACACCCTATGAGTGCCATAGTGCACTTGCACATTCTACTTATGCCTCCGCCACATCAGTCGCCTCGGTCGCGCCCTTGGCATCCACCTCTGGAACAGATGACTGCCAAGGATTGTAGTTGACCGCGCACATCAAGGTTTCTTTTCTTGAATGGTCTCGGACTTCATGGTCTGGGCGTCCTTGCCATGCATCTTCCCAGCACCAGAGAAAAGCCGCTCCACACCAGCCGATGATGCAGGCCGGCCGTGGAATTGGCGCCACATCATGCAGACGCGTGGGAACTTCTTCTCGTTCTCGAACCACCATTCAAGGATAGCAGTGTCCACCGGCGCCTGCGTCAGTTCCAGATACTTTTCAAGCTGCTTCACACTTTCAGTGTGAGGATCATCCTCATCATCGGCTTCCGCCTCCAAAAGGGTCGGCATGTCATCGTTGTCACTCGCATCGCCCTCGGAGTCACTGTCGCACAGTAGGGAATGCTTGCGCTTGCTACCCACGGCGGCTGGGGGAGCTGCTTGGGCTTTGGGAGTGGTGAGGGGAACGGCATAGTGTGCCAAGTACTCCTCTCGCACCGACTGCAAGACCTTAGCCTTGTCGTAGTTCTCAGAACCCTTGAACTTGAAACGGTTGAAGCGAGGGTCTAGCACGGTACTGATAGCCAACTTCCTGAACCTCTCGATCTTGCGCGTAGTACGCGTTGCAGCTGCATCGGTAGCTCCCTCCACCGGCTCGGCTTGCAACTCGGTGACCCACCGCTCAAAGAGGTCCGCGTGCACCTTCTGCCTCCCGACACGCACCGGCTTAGATAGCTTGTGCGCCGGCACCACCGTGTCGCCCACTTTCACAGCCTTGGTATCCTCTGAAAGCCAATGGGAGTGTGGTGGTACTTGTCGGTCGGGGCGAAGGAGCGGTCGATCGAATATTGCAGAATGGCGCCATGATGGAAACCTCCCCATCAGCCCAGATGTCGGCACCCACACAAGGCTTGAGGCCTTCTTGGCGCCGGAGCGAGGACTTTACCAGAACACGGTCCATTCCTGCACGGCGCACCCGGCACAATACGCTTTGAAGTTAATAATTGAAAGAAGGACAACTTGACAAGCGACAAAGGGAAAGGGAAAAGAGAAAAGAGGGAAGAGGGGAAGAGAGGGAAGAGAGAAAAGAGGGAAGAGGGGAAGAGAGAAAAGAGGGAAGAAAGGAAAAGAGGGGAAAGAAAGAAGTTAGAGGGGACGGGAGGAGGTATTAAGTACGGAGCGTGCGACCGCAGGGATCCCGCGTAGTACTATCCCGGGGGGAGGAGCCTTTTACACGAGTACGGTTGTGAAATGCAAACCACACGCATACCGTCAATGCTATGCAGATTCACTTCGCCTATAACCGAAACATAAGTTGCAGACGGCTGTCGGCAAATTGTTTGTTGATACCCGCAACATATACAACCGACTCCGTGTTGCTACCCGCAACAGATACAACAGACTGACTGCTGAAGCATGCAGCAGACTGACTACTGATACCTGATAGCATACAACTACAGACCGGCTGTTATATATCAAGGTTGTCACGAATCGGATCTGAAATCAGTCTTATCGTCGAATAATCAGCCAGATAATCAACTTGATTGTCTGATACGATCGTCTGATTATCTGATGCATCACTACTAAGCATCTGATAATCTGATCTGATCGTCTGATAATCAGACTTTGTCTGATTGACAACCTTGTTATATATATCAAAACATACAGCAGAGTGATTGTTCATACCTGATAGCATATCGCACACCGGCTGTGGTTATATCAAAGCATGCAGCAGACTGATTGTTCATACCTGATAGCATATTGCACACCGGCTGTTGTTATATCAAAGCATGCAGCAGACTGATTGTTCATACCTGATATCATATTGCAGATTGCCTGTTGTGATATCATGCAACATATAGGCGGCTCATACCTGATAGCATATTGCAGACTGCTTGTTGTTACCCGCAACAGATATCACCGACCGACCGTCGGCTATTGCTATCAGCATAGAACATACTGCCGAAACCGATGCAGCAACCTATTACCTAAACCATATGCAAATATAGTTCTCAAGTTCTGTGATGAATATTAATATCAATGGTGTACGCGGACAACCCATATGCTTGCGGAGAGTTGAACAGTAAATATTTAGGGTTTCAGGGGAACAGCTGTCTGTGCCGCCCGCACGGCTCCAAAATATGAGTGCCATTGTAACCTATTGCAACATCGGTTTTAACATGTTGTGCGGACCACGCGGTGGGCCGTCCACATCTCAACACATCGAGCTCTGCTGACCGTAATCCGTCGTCGGAACGGTTCCGTAGATCGGTGCCGGCCGCGTTGCCGCCCGCGCATCTCCGCAGCCCCTCCGCGATCTAATCATATTATAAAACGACTTTACAATCCTACGGTTTAAACGTGCAATGCAACCATGGGACATCCACACACACACACCCACACACACACATACTCCATACATGCAATACAGCAATGAAACCCCAATTCTACGCTGTGCATCTTGCACTCACTTTAAACTAAGGAAGAATGCGAACCTTTGCGTGCCATACGCGATATCTCTTTCTTCGCTTTCGTGTGGTCTGGAGGATGATACGCCCCACGCGTGGCGTCCCTCCAGCTGAGGCGGAACTCGTCGTCCTCCAGCAATGCCCTAGGGCGCTTCCTCTTGGCGACCCAGTAAGATATCTTCTCGTCAATGTCGTTCTTGCGCATCTCACTCCAAACCGATCCCTCCTTCCCTGTGAGCGTGTTCGCCTGGTTGTTGCCACGCGCGACTTCACCTGGGTCTAGCTTCACCTCCTTCTCCTGCCGTATTTTCGCGTCCACCTCCTTCCAGACGTCGTTGTGCATGTACAAGCAGTGGTTGTTGAGCCCACTAGGGCATGCGCTCTTAGCGATAGCCCCCCCACACTCTTTCTCAGGGTCATCCTTGGAGGGCAAGGTGCAATAGACATGGGTGGAGTTGGCGACGCCCTCCTTGAAATACGCCCACCAGGGTGAGGTACGCTTACTCTGTTTTTGAAGCGTGCGCGCCTCTTGTTGCTTGCGCTCCTCCTCGATGGCGGCCTCCCTCTTAAGCGCCACCGCAGTTTTCGCATCTCGCGCGGACTGCGACTTCTTAGCCAACGTCGAAGCCGCCTCTTCATTCTTCTCAAGTTGCTCCTTGTCGACGAACCTGCTGATGTAGTCCTCAGCACCTGCAACCATGCCTCACACCACGCAACCACGCAACAACGTTCCTCATAATAAACTCGAGTAATCTTGTACTTTTACAACTCAAAAATAGGCGAGATCTTGCACAAGCGAGGTACATCTTTCGAATGAGCTTAGGGGTTCGTTTCGTTGAGTTATGATAACTGATAGATCGACGCACCTGCAAGGTGCTCAATCGGCTCCCACGTATCATCCTTGGCTTGATAGCCTTTCCATCTCACCAGCCACTCGCGTCGGCCTCTTGTCCACCGCATGGCGAGGATGTCCTCAATGAGGTACTCTTCCGATCCGCTTGCGGTATCCGCCAAATGCTTCCGAGTTCGACGTATTCCCCCCTTCTTACCGTCCACGACAACCGAAGCATTGCCACCCTCACCTCGAGGACCGCTTTTTGAAGCTGCAGTCGGAAGCTTTTTCTTTGTTCGCCCCATTATATCCAACACACTTTAGCGCGGTTTATCTATATCCACGCAACGGACAGTTCTGCAGAATTTGTGAATTGTGTTTGCGACACTGTTGACTGTAAGGTGTGTGTAAAGACGACAAGTAGCTTCGTGAAAACGCTCGACACTCGACTGCTGCTCATGACACTCGTGTCGTCTCGCGCGATTAAGGTGTTCCTAGCGCTGACCGCTGAGGCGGTGTCGAAAATCAGAGATCTCGATTTTTCGATTTTCCGACCGATCGCGATGGGCGACATGGGTGATTAACCGGTAATTAATAAAATTTGAGGGGGGTCAGCTCGTTACTGCCACTAAGTAGTTAATTCGATTAATAAAATTAATTAACTAGCTACAACCGGTTAGTGCGAATTAATTAACTAGCTAGGGTCAGTTAGTTAATAAAAATGGAATTGATTAACTAGCTAGTAACAATAACTGGTAGTAACTGGGTCTAACTAGTTAACTGGCCTAACTGGTTACTACGGTTATGCAGGGGGAGCACAGTGGACACACACACATGGGAGCCTTGTGAGACACACACACATACGGGGGCATGGTGGACGCACAAGCACCATCTTGGGGGCACGGTGCCTGAGACACATACGGGGGCACCGTGGACACACACGCATTTGGGGGGCACTGTGAAGACACACGGGGCACAGTGGACACACACGCATCTGGGGGGCATTGTGAAGACACACGCATCTGGGAGGGCGCATGGAACCGAGCTTGGGGCGCGCCTGCCGGGCGCATGAAACTAAACTGGGAGGGCGCCTTGTCGGGCGCATGGAACTGAGAAGGGGGCGCACATGGGGCGCATGTGTGGTTTGGTGTGGTGTGTGTGTGGTGAGCAACAGGAGCGATTGGAGCAACAAAGCATGCCGCGACATGACCAGCGAAGCCATCGAGGGAGCGTGGACATCGCCGTTGCTGTTAACCCACATGATCTGATTAGTAGCCGACAAGAATGTTGTTGCCATAGGAATTAGCCACGAAGAAGTGAAAAATTCATCCATGGTAGAACGTAGGTTGCAATCTTGCAAATGATTAGAGAGATGCGCTTAGGTTGGCGGGCGGCAATGTAAGTAAGGCATGTATATAAATGTAAAGGTGTGTGGGGCATGCAATATTTTGGGGTAGGATTGTTGGTGATACAAGTAAACACGTGTTTCAGAAATGTGACCGTGGCAAGGAGAGTGTGGGCAAGTCCCCGACTACACAAAGGTATCGGGTTGGCAGCCCAAAATTTGTGTGGATCCCTTCTTGTGGCGGGCCATGGGCATTCCAAGCAAGGAGGCAACTTTCTTGATTCAATCCTTAGCCACACACCGTGGAAAGCAAGGGGGGTTGAGTAGCGGTGTTAAGCGGCAATTATAGGTTGAATACCCTTCCAGAGGGTTGTCTACTTGGGAGGAATGCCCGTCACTTGTATGAATAATGACAACATATAATGGATAAGATGAGTATAGGGATGGGGGGAGGGGGGGGGCATGCATAACTTGCAATGAAGTGCCCTGGCCGATTCAGGGCCTGAAAGGCATTTTCAGGGCCTGAAAAGTCATTTTCTGGGCCTGAAAACCATTCTCAGACGCTGAAAACCATTTCAGGCCCTGAAAAGTCGTTTTCAGGGCCTGAAACCCGTTTTCAGGGTCTGAAAATTATTTTCAGGGCCTGAAAACCATTTTCAGGCCCTGAAAATATTTTTCAGGCCCTGAAAATGGTTTTCAGAAAACGGGTTTCAGGGCCTGAAAAGTCATTTTCAGGGCCTGAAAAGGCATTTGTAGGCCTTATGTGAATTTTCAGGGCTTGGAACACTGTAAAATTTTCAGGCCCTGAACTTTTTTTTTTCAGGGGGCAAGATGGGGACATGAGAATATAATTCTAAACTTTATATAACACGAAAAGTGAATAAAAAGTTCAGGCCTGAAAAAAAAGTTCAGGGGGCATCTTAAGAGTGTGAATTCCAAATTTTCAGGCCCTGAACTTTTGTGTAAAACTTATATTAACCATGAGGTTTTTTCTAAGGTGTATAACTAGCCTAGTATAAAACAAGATCAGACCCTGAAAGTCATTTTCAGGGCCTGAAAATGGTTTTCAGGCCCTGAAAAATATTTTCAGGCCCTGAAAAAAAAGTTCAGGGGGTAAATTTTCAGGGCCTGAAAATTTCAATCGTAAGTAGCCCCCCATCTGCCGGATATACTCACGAGCGGAGCATCACTGATCTGTGTGCTAAGTTCAGCATAGACACGGATAAGCAGGCACCTCGATCACCGATGACAGAGGGTCTCTCCCTCCCCATTCCCCCGCCTGATGCCATTGACAGGTCCATTGAGACACCCCTCATATCCTTGATCTACTCTCTGCTCTGGTTAGCCAGGACAGTCAGACCCGGCCCTCATGGCTACTGCCCCGCAGTCCTTGTGGTAGGACCAAATCGACGATTTGGTCCTACCACGAGGACCATCGTTCCGATAATTTAATTGGCCATCTCCCGTGATTTGTGGTGTCTAACCAATGAAAGGTGGTATATATAGGTCCTATATTAATTTATTTGAACGCTGGTTTGGCCTATATCCATCCCATATATCCATGACGAACGCATTTCAAACCTCTACACTCAAAATTTTCAAAACGGATTTTTTTGGAACATTCAAAATGTGGCAAATTAGTGACTCATCTTCAATAATTTTTTACCAATCATATATCAACACTACACCTGCGCGGATACCATCAAATTGAACCTATACATATGTCTTAATCATATTTGGGCGGGAGGCCCGGTTAGAATGCATATATTGGCTCGTTGGCTCGTTGGCTTCCCCTCTAATATATTGGCTCGTTGGTTTCCCCCCTAAAACAGTGGTCACGCGAGCTGACCAGCCAGCCATCATAATTGCTTGCTAGAGGGCATATATCGCAAGGTTGGTGTGTGCAGCACATTAAATCTTCAAGTATATATGTATTGCGAATTTCTGAAAGTCTAACATCATCCAAATATCTTATTTTTCGACTGGCGTGTACATTTTAGAATGGATGAATGCCAATTTCTAAAGTCTGAAATTCACTAAATTCGGAATTTGCATTGTGTTGAACATGCGCCATGCTGAAATAGAGCGGAAATGATGATGAGGGTGCGAAGTAACCGATTCAGTTATCTTATTTGGTCATAAAGTCAAGATGTATAACCATGAGCATCACCGTGAGCCCCCCCATGTGACTCCTAATACTCAAAATAACGGTGGTCCTTGTGGTAGGACCACCATTTTCTTCAAGCTTTTGGTGAAATTACATCCCTAAAGCGTGTCGTTCAACCACACACCTAAAGTCTCATGGGGGCCGCCGCTATAAGAAATAAAATTCATTTAACACATAAATATCATGTGCAAATGTTGCCTGTGCCTCAAATAGTCGATTTAGTGATCGAAACCGCAATTGCCCATTGGTCCTTGTGGTAGGACCATGAATTTGGGTAGTAGCCATATACTACCACGTCACGTATCTGGCTCAGTTCTACCACCAGCCCACAGTTAAGGCCCTCACCGCTGCCAAGCGGGTCCTTCACTATGCCTACTCCACCAGAGACTACACACTCGCTATGGCTATTGACTCTGCAGCACCCCAGTTCACAGTGTTCTGTGACTCAGACCATGCAGGAGACACTGCCGCACGCAACTCCGTTTCCGGCTACTGTCTCTTACTACTTTCACGGTATGCTCATTGACTGGTGGTCAAAGAAGCAGAAATCATGCACTGCCCTTCACTCTACAGAGGTAGAGTATGTTGCCATGTCAGAAGCCTGCACCTCCGCCCTGGCCATCTACAACACACTGATAGAGTTCTTCCCCTCAGCTGAGCCCATCACCATTAATGTAGATAACTCAGCAGTTCAGACTTTGGTCACTCATCAGCGGGCACTCTCTACTAAGCTCAAACACGTTGCGGTTCGGTACCATGCGGTTAGGAACTGGTGCCAGGGGTCCCTCAAGAAGTTTATCCCGGTCTGGATTCCGACCGATGACAATCAGGCTGACATTTTCGCTAAGGCCCTTCCTACCACAAAACACGGGGTTCCCATTATCGACAAGTTCACCGCCCGCCTCTTGGATATTAAGGACCGGGTTGTTAAGCTGGCGGAGAAACTGCGAGCAGCTGCGGCACAGAAGCTTCATGCCCAGCAGCAGCAACTACAACGACAACAACAACAGGGCGAGATAGTCTTAGCATCACTGCAACGGCAAAACTTGATAGGGTGACCCGAGGCGAGGGAAGGTGGGCCTCTGCGAGCATGTCTATTTCTGAAGACCCGGAGGCACCAGTAGGACCAGTTCTTGCTACTGCAAATGCCTTTATCTCTGCTTGCTCCGTATCCGAGTATCTTGATATTGCTTGTTTTCATTAGCATGCCACTGCCACCCACATCCATAGAATGTGGTGGTGTCACGGGGGACTAGATATCCAGTACTGCCCCCTGTATCACATTCCTCGATGCATGTGACAGATGACTGCATTATTCGGCTCGAGACCGCGAGTCACAGCGATAGAGACCGCGAGCCACGTGTTAGAGTACTCGAGCATTACCGTAGCCGTACTCGTACAGCCTTACACAACGCACGTAGCATAAGCTACTTAGACTCTCTTACTCTCATATGTTCTGTGGTTACACTATTGATTTTATCCCCCCCCTTACACCATCAATAATTCTTTATTTTCAATAGTATTTTGAGGCGATGCCGAATTTTTTTTTTTTTGAAAAGGGGCCTATCGCACGACTTCGCACGCTGATACTTATTTAATTTTCGAACTATTTCTTGTCGCTTATTCCTCACATATTCCACTTGAGACTTAATTAATAACCAACCTATTTATCTATTGATACACACCGCTCATAGCATATAATATATATCATACCCTTGCATATCGACTCCCTTTAATTCACATATTACTCTCGACTTGCATAAGGCTTCGCTGCTCTCAGTCAGGGTCGTCTTCGGTGGGTTCGATAGCTGATAAAGACCTATTCACCTTCGGGTCGTTGTTGACGTGGGAACGTTCCACGACCTTCACTTGGAGGCTCGAGAAAATCGATGCCTGCGGCAATTTATCCAAACGGCGACGCTTCGTCACCATATCACCCAGTGTGACTGTTTGACATTGGCATGCCGATCCTAATCCGCGGATTTTGCAGAACAAACATTCGTGCTCTGTGGCACTCATGTTTGTTGTTTCTCAGAAGCAGATCACACAACAGTTTCGAGTGTGAGTTTGAAAGAATGGTGCTGCCGAGTGCGCCGTGCGTGAACCGATTGCGATAGAACACAACGAACGTGGCCTCCTATCGTATGCCTTATGAGATATTATCTGTCTATCGTATGCACACTGTATATCGGTCTGGACCAATAATTACCCCGCTATTTATTTGTCTTGTGACACATGTGTGCCCACCGCCTTATATATTTTCCCAACTATTTCTTGTCCCTATTCCACAAACACAGGATCTCGGAATAATTAATTAAGAGACTATTCACTTGTTTGTCACTTGTTTGGGGTCAGAGATATTTATTTTCCATGAATTGTTTTCGGATTTCGATAAATTCGGTGAATAATTGATTATGGGTAAAATCAATAGTGTAACCACAGTATATAATAATAATAATAATAATATAACCTTTACGCTGAGAAAAAAGCCAAAGTCACGAGTCCGCTGTAATCCTGCAAGCAGGCAACTGAAGAACAGAGGTAGCTGAAATCATCCTCATAGCGCACCCCTAAGGGCTCATCTAGGTCAATTCAACCTAGGAAACCGCGGCAAGGCAAAACTACGCAGAGCGCTAAAACGGCCGTGCCGGCGAAGAAGCAGCAGAGGAGGTGGAGGTGGAGCGAGGCTGCATCTGTGATGGAAAAGGGGCGGGCGGAGCGAGGCGGAGAATGAGCGGTGGTGGAGGGTCGGGAAGGCGGAGGTGGAGGGAGCAGGTGTGGGGTGGAGGGCGAGCTAAGGCAGGATGGGGGGTTTGGGTACCCCTCACCAAGAGAGAGGGGGGGGGTAAATCAATAAATCATATGAGTGAGGAGAAGAAGTGGAGATGATAATCATTCATGGGAGGTTAGGAAAGGCATGTTTGCTCTTTCAACGGCTTCTTCTTCTGTTATACCAGTGATTCGGCTAAGTGTGGTTCTGAGAGGGTCATGGTTTTCGACTCTAGCATTACCATTAAGGAAGGCATCTTGTCTAACGCGAGTGTGGTATCTGCACAACCTGGAAAGTTTCTTTAGGAGAGGCTTCAGTCTTCTCTTGTGGATCCCGATGGTGCTAAGAAGGACCTGTCCAAAGTGCTTCGGAAGATATCCCATCAATGTGAGTTCTTTGGGCCATGTGACAGTTCCTACAAATGGTTTGTTGTCTCTGTTCGTGTGACACGTGTCATAGTGTCCTCCGTAGTAATCTGTTGGGTGGGTACTCTGTTGAGTCTCCTGCGGGAGGGGCCACGGGCAAAGGCTATTAGGGATGACAGACTTCCTTTCACTCAGGACTTCCTGCCAGATCTCAGGGACAACTCCTGTGCATTTCAGTCTTCTTTCGGTGATCTTCTTCTCGGCAAGAAAACTGCACTGCAGAATCACTGGACGCTCCCTCCAGAAATTATGCAGGCGCTCCAGGAGGCCTTTGGAATCCAGGCGGAGGTATTCGCGTCGCCGCTTAACGTTCACAGTCACACGGCGACATACTGCTCCAAGTTCGACAGGGACACGATTTTCGGGTCCAAAGGGTCTGCGTGGGACACCCACTGGGGAGAGCTCGGCGCCTTTGAGTTCAACCCGGAGTACACAGCGGCGGACCTGGACAGAGCTCTTCAGGAGGCTTTAATGTCTACCATGGCGAAAACCCTTGTTCTGGGGGTGGGGATTTGCCCGGCCTGGACGAGGACACCAGCCAAGGCCTACTGTAGAAGATATGGGGATACCAGAATACATGAATTCGGAGTAATCCCAAGAAAACGTTTTACGTTCCTCCCCCCAGACCACTGGGGGGGCACTACGGTATCAGGAGTCACGAAGAAGGACTACAGCAACTGGGGAGTGAGAATCCTAGTTGTTGACAACGCGGAAGGCTGGAAAAAAAATTCTGCCCGGACCCGGAGGGGGCGGCGGACGTTATCGGGAAAGCCCTGCAATGCAGTACGTATTGCACAGTCTGTAAGTACCACAAGCTTAAAAACCTCAGGCCGGCTAACCCGGGGATCCACACGATGGATGCCGTGTCCGACATGGCAGCGGCTAAAAACGCGATGGACAACGCCAGTCAGTATGACATGATCTTCGACCCCCACCCGATGAGGAAATGGGAAATACCGAGCATGTCGCGCAGACAAGGGTGGGGGAACGCGGGGAGTGAAGTTCCCAAGGAAGACCGCACCCCAGAGGCCGCAAGGGCCATGAGACAAACATGGCGGGACCGAGGACTAACTGATATCACAATCACGGAGTACCATGCGGCGAACACTGCATGGCCTCTGGACAGGATCAAGGAGGACTCGAGGGCCAGATGGATGAAGCTCCCAAAAAGGCATCACCTTTTTCAATTCCAAAGAAGAGAAAGGTTGAAAGAAAAAAAGGAAGAAGGTGAAAAGCCAGCAAAGAAGTCGAAAAGCTAGGCTAGAATATTTTGTAAACATTTTGTAAATATTTTGTGTATCCGTGTACCTTTCCTGCAGTGCCCTGCTCTGTCCCGTCTTCTTACGTCTTACATACTTACGTCTTACATACGGTGTTCACACGTACGGACGGTTTGTTCATACGTGTGGACTAAATCGTCCATACGCATGCGTGAGCAAGATGCACGCTGTCCGCACGTCTGGTTACGATGTCCATATGCTATCCATACGGGTTTCCATACGGTGTCCCTGCGCTGTCGTGCGGCTGACTAGTGCCTCTGTCCATGCGTATGGACACCATGTGGACATGTTTTCTGTCCATACGGTGTCCATACGGTCGTCCATACGGTGTCCATACGAAATCCGTACGGTGTCCATGGGACATTTTCATTTGGACACCACAATTACGCGTCGTCCGTATGGTTCTTACATATGCATCAAGGTTTCGCCAGAAATCTGTCCAGACCGTCCATACGGTTGTCCATATGGGTCCTTACGATGTCCATACGCTGTCCATATGCAAATCCACACGGATGAATGGAGCAATAATCCGTAGGGAAGGCCATGGAACGCACTCCCATGCTCTTGGCTGCCTTACGCTTTGACCACGGGGGGGCATCACATTGAAATGCCCCCGACTTTACGTTTTCCAGGTCCTGGGGGGTTGGACCCCCCCCCTAGACCTCGATATTTTGCC
>LGRX02012275.1:0-27789 GCA_001247695.2 Cymbomonas tetramitiformis
CCGGTCTACCACAGTTGTTCACCTCTTCAATGCCTTTGCCTACAAGGCACACGTTGTGGTAGCTCGCACCGCAGTGCGAGCACTTGTGCACTCCACGTCCATCATCTTTCTCGCAGATGAAGCAACAGTCTTCAGGTGCTGGCGGTGGGGGTGAGGGCGGAGGAGGCACGTCGAGCCCACCTAATTCATACCACACCAAAACCATGCGCGTTTACACAAGCAGGGTTTCGGGCATTATCCATACGCATGACTATAGGTTCTCCCAACATGTGATTCGAAAAGGCGCTCATCATCTTCATGCCCTTTATAGCATCTATCGCATGCTATTGTGAGGGCATGATCGAAAGTATTCCAATCTAATGCTTTCCTCACGGCGGTCTTCGGACCTGGCAGCTCCCCCAGTCGTTTCGTCGCCTGTATGTGGTGCATGTTCACGACAGTGGGTTCCGATCTTCCTCTGCTAGGCTCGACGCATTCCTTGCGACCGCAGCGAAACAAATCTCTCTTTAGCCCTTTTCCCTCTTGACACTTTGGGTGGTAGCGAATCTCGCACACCTTGCATCGTGTAACGAAAGCCCCCTTATCACAATAGCAACACCTATCTTCCGGAAGTACCTCTTTACATGCACCACACTGCACCGCCGGATAGTTTTTATTCGAGCAACTAAAGTGATAGCTCCTATTGCAAACCCTACATGTCAGCGCTGGAGCTAGTTTACTCTCGCATCCAACGACATGGCAGCGGTGGAATTCAGGGGCGTTTCGGGGCACTTTCGACCCACGGGTTCTGGCAGGCGCGTTGTTTCCGCCTCGGTTTCTTGAGGTCATCATTGCAGTTTCCGAAGTGCTAGCTCTAAGAAGTGTTCTTCAAGAATGGCTTCCGCTCGCTTGCACCAACTAGGGCGCTGAGACGCAGTAACTGTGCATGCATGTGTGACGTCAGCTCAGTATAAATCGAGGACAAAACCGCCCAAGCATTTCGGGTACGTCGATGGATCTGGGATCGGATCCGACATACGAGAAATGTTCATGCACGTGTGACGTCAGCTCAGTATGAATCGAGGACAAAACCGCCCAAGCATTTCGGGTACGTTGATGGTTCTGGGATCGGATCCGACATACAGTAAACACTCGATTTTAAGAAAACAGGAATTTTAGGTCAGCCTAGCAACTTTCTTATTTATATAGAGATCTTAAATATATATGGAGTGTTATGTGTTAAATATTGTGAAGAAATCACAAAAGCTGGCTACTTTCTTATTGGCGGGTTTTCTTATTACTGAGTGATCACTGTACGAGAAATGTTCATGCACGTGTGACGTCAGCTCAGTATGAATCGAGGACAAAACCGCCCAAGCATTTCGTGGAAGTAAGTATGTGAAAATGCTTGAAGAGAAAGACAAACTTGTATATATTACTATGGATATGCATACGCGATATGTCTTGGAATCGGAGCAAACGGTGTAGGAGGGCGCGAATATGGGTGGCAGCACGAAGCGGCGCCCCAATCCCACAAGCTTTAACGGTATGAATATCTACACCCCGAAACGTGTGTACAATACACATGTGATTGTGTTGATGTGAGACTTCGCGTCAAGGAAGGGTTTACGTGTGTCTTACTAGATTGTTTGGTGACAGGGACGCATATCGGGGAAGGGTTATTGAACGTCACACTCGTGCGGGATCAACGATCGTGGCTATTTGGGGTGTTATGTACGACTCTCCACATTCAGGGAAGAAGGCTTACCGTGAGAGGCCGGCCCGGGGCCGTTTGAAGTCAGCCCGGGCCGGTTGCGGGCCGCTCGATTGTTGGATGCGGGCCGTCTCTCAAGGGTCCCGATTATGAAAATTTTCGTGAGATTTGTGCGATTTTTATGATCTCGCCATACTTAAAATTAAAATTTTGGGCAAATTTGAAGATTGGCCGGGCTGGCCGAAAGCGGGCCAGTAAACTTTCCAAATGCGGGCCGCTTCGGAAAAAGAAAGCCTTCTTCTTTGTCCACATTACGTTGCTTGCAGTGAGCGTTTTCTTGGCGTTGTGTGGCTCCGACGCCGCCTACAATCCGGGACCGAATTGGGATATTCCTCCCGTTCTTATAGACTTGTTACCCCTTCTCGTAGAGGTTGGAGATTCCGCTCGCATTATACCTCTTGGAGTGTGGCCCCTGAAAGATGATGATATGGATACGCTTGACACGTTGGTGGGGAAGATAGATTTGTTGTGCGAGGCCTGGACATCAGCAAAAGGACAAGGTGATGTTAATCACGCTCACTCAGAGGAGGTTTGTGACGATGTGGAAATGTCAGACGAGTTGCAAGGTGGGCATGAGGAAACTTACGAACGTCCTAGAGGTCAATTGCCGCAAGTAAGTGACGGTTTTGAGGAGTTGACGCGCGGGAATAAGGGTTGGTGGGACGAGAAGATGCGAACGGCATTTGGGAGAAGCCCTCACCGCATTGCGGGTGCGGTGAGGGCGTATATCGAGTCCCTTCCGGCGGGCTTGAGTTCGAAGGTGCACAAGGAGTGCAATGCGGCATTGGTGTGGTTAGGTGACCGGCGCGAGGAGACAGTGAAGAATTGTGTTGTGGCGAATTTGAGGGACGCGTTATCACGCTTAGCACGACGAAACACACGTGCGAACGTTAGTCTAACGAGGGGATAGCGGCTGCGGCATTTGGGAGCAACTTGGCCGAGGATAACTTGGTGCGTACGGCTTGCACGATGCTTGGTGTGCATCAACGCGTTGGAACGCTTGGGGTGGTCGGAAATTCTAACTTGAGGGAGGGGGCACACATGGGAACTGAGGAGAGAGGGCGTCGTGGCCTTTGGGAGGGCGTGATGCTTGCGGAACGGAGATTGTCTACCCGATGCTTGACAATGGCGACTTGTGCTCTTATTAGAGCTTTTGGTTGCACCCGGACAACACTCGAGTTAGTCCTTGCAAAAAGGACGTCGTGTTGGCACGTGACCCCAACACCGGTGCTTTGAGAACACCGAGGGAGTTCGTGAGCAAACATTGGTTGGAAGCCTCTCAACTAGTAATATATAGGAGGTTTCAAGCCAAGTACCCCGCTCTCAAGATTGGGCAACGTTCCTTTGAGAAGCAAGGGGTGTGCAAGCCGCACAATGTTGTGCGGCTGCGAAGGAAGGACAACATATCTTGTTGTTGTAGGTACCACGAAGACATGCGAATGGTCCTTGAGGGCTTTGACAAGGCCCGAGAGGTGGTGCATTCACCATGTGCGTGCACTTCGGCGACATGTTGCCCACGGGTTCGAAGGACACCTGAGAATAGGCGAAAGGCGGTGGGGAACACGGGAATGGTTTGCACTATTGCAAAGGCGGGGAGGTCGACATCAACTTTCGCCGAGAGCTTGTTGTGTCCGCGGGTGGGGGATAAGCATGCCATGGAGTGCTTGAGAGGGAGGTGCGTGAAGTGTGGCGGCTTGGCCAACTTCAAAGTGTGTGACAGTGAGGTGCAGCATGAGGCGCAAGTGCCGTGGTCTTGTTACGAGACTTGCGGCACAGGACGGATGGACGAGGATGGTAAGGAGATTCGGCGACTGCAGTTTGTGTAGAAGAAGACGAAGCTGGCCGCCTTGATCGCCAAGTTGCAGGCGCTGTTGCTGGGGCACGAGCCGGGGGCTTCGCCAAACTGTCAATGCAAGGGGAACTTCTTAGTGAATAGCGCGACCGCAGGGCAACCGGAGGCATGGGCGTGGAAGAAGTTGGAAGGCTGCGGGGATTGCGCGTTTCTGCGGCCATATGCATATCACACTTTCATGGCATTACACCAGCAGCGGCAGTTTCAGACGTGCATCAGGGATTTGCCACTGGGACATGCGGTGTTCTTGTTTGACTTCTCGGAGAATCATTCATTGAACATTCCTCGAGAAGTGCAAAGTCTGCATTGGGTGGTGAAGCAGGCGACCATATTAGTCTGCGTGGTGTGGAGACATGCGTGTATGGCCGTGGATGGGGTGGAATCAACCGCGGAGAACCAAGTGCTGGTGAAGGATTACGTGTACTTGTTGAGCGATGACCGGAAGCACGATCACCGCTTCATTCAGTACATGCGGGAGTTGATCATCAGAGACTACTTGATCGGGAGGGGGATCGCAAAGCCCTTGTTTATCCACGAGTGGGCAGATGGTTGTGCGGGACAAAATAAGTGCGCGGCAGGGTTTGCAGATGTGGCGAACAGCAAATACGAGTGGTCTTTAGGTGTACCTTGCCAACGGAACTTCTTTGAGACGGCGCATGCCAAGGGGGAGCAGGATGGGGCGGGGGCGCATGTGAAGCACGCAGCGGCGGTGGCGGTCATATCAGAGGGTGACAAGTGGTATGCCCGCATCAATTGCGCTGCAGACCTGCATGCGTTCTGTTGCGAGAGATTGAGCCGCCGTGCGGATAGCAGTTACGCCAAGGCAAGAGCGAGCTTCAATCAACGGTTTTTTTACTTGGTACCAGAGGACGCACTGCACGAGGAGGCGGGAGGATTGCATGCGGTGGATCACAATGCTGGTGCAGCATACCGGGCGGTGGATGGGACGCAGCGCTTGCATTCTGTAAGGGGGGGGGAGGGCGAGGGGAAGTTGATGGTACGTGAGCGTACATGCTATTGTGTGAATTGTTATGCGGAGTGTGTGCGCTCCATTCCGGACTCGGAGGGATGCTTGGAGACGTCCCACGTGGATGCGTGGAGAGATGTGGAGTTGCGGCCGGCTACGGGCGCGGCCGCCGTGAGGATTCGCGGCATGGTGGAGGAGTATGCGGCGGGTGTGAGTGTAGCCGTGCGGCGTGGTAGCATCATGGCGGTGAAGAAGGATCCTACGGACGCATCACATGCCTACTACTTGGTGAAGGCGCTGTCTGCGGGAGGATCCGCCGTGATGACTATAGACAAACATTTGCCTCCTGGAGACTCGGTGATTTCGGGGAGATACTTTGATTTGACGGATCCAAACGTGCGAGATACATACACCTTAGATACTAGCAAGAAGTACTTGAAGCCGTACTAGCATGTGATGTTCGCCTAGTTAAGAGGGGGGATGTGCACATGCTACCCCTGAGGGAGCATCAGCGGTTGTTGGCACTTCTGTGAGATTCTAGTGTTATGTAGATGTATATATTGTATATATTGTAGATATTGTTATGTTGCGGTGTATATTGTTATGACTTGTACATACTTCGAATAACTTCTCCGTATCACGTGCTACATCTCACGCACCCGCAATATATGCAATTTCTGCTTTGCAGCCCTTTTTACAGACGAAATTAGCTCCCCAGCACCCCGTGAATATGACCCGATGTGAAATATCGCTTCTCATTGCCTAGGTATGACATCTAAATACTTCTCACAACTTCTAATAACTTCACCGTATCACGTGCAACATCTCACGCGCCCACGAGACATGCATTTTCTGTTTTGCAGTCAGTTTACGGACGAAATTAGCTCCCCAACGCCCCGCGAATGTGACCCGATGTGAAATATCACTTCTCGATGCCTAGTAATAACTTCTAGATACTTCTCACAACTTCTAATAACTTCACCGTATCATTTGCATATCTCACGCGCCCACGAGACATGCATTTTCTGTTTTGCAGTCTGTTTACAGACGAAATTAGCTCCCCAGCACCCCGTGAATATGTCCCGATGTGAAATATCACCGCTCGATGCCTAGTAATAACTTCTAGATACTTCTCACAACTTCTAATAACTTCACCGTATCATTTGCATATCTCACGCGCCCACGAGACATGCATATCCTGCTCCGCGGCCCATCTGCGACTTGTATAGCAGCCGTGTGGCCACAGTAATTATCGAAAATGTAAAATATTGCCTTCGGGTGATTTCTTATAACTTCTAACATGTTCTTGAAACTTCTTGCGACTTCTTAATACCATTTTCATTGATTATGCAATTTATAGTGCAAGCCCGTCCACCTAACCCGCCTTTTGCAGAATATACAAGAAGGAGGGGCGGGGAGATGGACTTGCGAAGGAGAACAGGTTGGGGGGGGCGTCTGCGAGCACGCCCCTGCAGAGGCATCTCCGTCTCTATGTCGTGCTCCACCTCCTCATCAGCGATCTCCCGTATCTTCAGTAGGGCGTTGTGGGTGCCCGGGATGTCGTCGGAGGCGGCCTTCCTTTCCCACTTCTCCGGCTTGGAGACGTCCAGGTTGATGGCCCTGAGACGCCGCATCACCTTGGGCGCGTACTTCAGCCCTCGACGGTACGTGGAGAGCATGGACATGTTGTTGGACATCTCCACGCAGTTGGGAACCCGACCGGCCAGAAAGTTGACCGAGGCCATGCGGGTCTCCAACCGTGAGAAGTACTCCGCCGCGGTCTCACTCGGCGCCTGCTTCAACGCGATGGCCTCGCCGTGCGTGTTCTCCAGATAACCCTGGGTGAGGGAGCATACCGCCAGGTCACTGAAGAATACGTCCAGGTCGACGTAACGCTGGTGCCAGGCCTGGTCGGACCCGAAGATACCCGCCGCTCGCTCCAGGAATCTCTTCTGCTGGTCCTGCAGGGTGTACTCCTCGAAGCTCCACAGGAGGCCCGACACGCTCGCCTGATACTCTGACACAGTCGGCGTGCAGCTGGGAGTGGTCAGCGCCTCAACCACGATAGCCTCCTGGAAGGTCTTCCGTACCAGGTTGGAGTAGTGCTCCAGCTGCGCGAGCAAGCCATCCTTGTCGGCCGATTTGGTGTCGGCCGCGGAGCGGGGAAACTTGGTCACGCCCTTGACCAGCTTCAGCACCATCTCCTTGACCTTGTGCTCCTGGCGAACCTCGTCCGAGGACGCCCGCAGATTGGTGCCCTGCGGCAGTCGGATGACGCCTGGCACAAAAGGGGCGGCGCTGGGAGAGAGGATGGGGTTCGCGGGTGCGGAGTGGGGAAAGCGAGCTGAAGGTGGGGGTCCTGGAGCGTGCGCGGGTGGAAGTACAGACGCGAGGTTCGTGGGGGCTGCGGTTGGAGCAAGCGGTAGTGCAGAGGTTGGGAGCGGGGCTGGCGGCCCAGGGATGGGCGGTGGCGCAGGTGTTGGTGATGGAGCGGGGAGTGGGAGTGGCGTGTGGAAAGGCATGGGGGTGGGCGGTTGCGCTGCCACTGCGCTCATGCTCCTGTACCAGTCAGAGTTACAGACCTCAGACCACGCCGCGAGGCCGTCCTGGTCGAAGTGTAACATCTCCGACTCCCGCGCGGTGGCCGGTATCCATTCCCACACCGGCTGACCCATGCTCGTTGACCGCACGTTGGCCGCAGCCGGGTCTCCCATAGCCATGTCCATGGCCTCGCGGTCGACCATAAGCACCCAGGTCTCTACGAGAGGGTTAGTGAGTGGCAGAGGTACGTGATGCAGACGGCCTCCCATGCGTGCGTAGGCAGTCAGTGGCGCTCCCAGCATATGCATAATTCTAAAGAGGATGGAGTCGCCTTGCACCCCAGCCCTGCGGCGTTCATCCCATGGTAGGGAGACGGTTGCCGCGCCTCGCACCCCTGCTGACTGGTGCACCCACAAGGACCCACCGTCGCGGGTGATGAAAAGAGCCCGAACCTCTGGATACTGAGGGTAGGAGGGTTATGGCCCTTGGTCGGGGTCGCCAGGGGGGTCTGGAGGTGGATCACTAGGGGGACCTGGGGGCGAGTTCCTTGGGCTGGGGTCTCTGCGCTCCGGGTCAGGATCGCCACCGCCGTGCACCACCGACTCCACCGATTGCCGCCGGCGAGCCACCATCATGTTGAGAGGGTTTGGCCGATCCTGAGTGGGAAGTTCGGCGGGGGCGGTCTCAGCAACAATCAGTGATGCTGGGGAAGTCACGCTGTCAGTGGCGTCCGCCTCGGGTGTTTGGTCCGCCGTCAAGGCCCCCTGCGCACTGCTCTGAGGGTCGCCTGGTGGAGAGGGTTCTGCAGATGTCGTCGCGCCAGACGGGGCGAGTCCTCTCGAGAGCGCAGCCGCGGATGTCCAGGGCCTGCAGTGCCGCAAGGACCTCCCTGCGAATGTGCTCACTCCGACTGCTTGCGTCCGAGTCAGATCCGGACCTGTGGGCGGCCCTCCGCCTGCGCTCAGCCCGCGCCTGCGTGCTCCGGCTGCCTCTGGACCCCGTGCTGGTGTGGTTGGCGTCCGTACCGGACTCGGGGTCGGAGTGATCAGGTGCGTGGCTCAGACCTGGAATGTGCCTGCCGTGCGTCGCGGGGCCCGAGGATACTCTTCGGGAGCGTCGACGCCGGCGGGTCTCTGAGGCTGCTGCCACCGCGGGAAGGTGGCGTACCAAGAGCTGAGCCCCACCCGAGACGCGCTGCTGAGCTCCGTTGTCAAGAGGTACCTGCAGAGGGTCTGGCAAGGCTGCGGCGTTGATATTGATGAAGTGCTGCAGCGGTGAGAGATCCGCACCAAATTCATGAAACGCCGAGGTAGCTGGCACCAGCTGACGGGGCTGCTTCGGTTGATGCTGCGGCTGTTGTTGTTGTTGCGGCTGCGGCTGCGGCTGCTGCTGTTGTTGCTGTTGCTGCTGTAGCTGCTGTAACTGTTGTTGTTGGAACTGCTGCTGCTGTAACTGCTGCTGCATCGGTTCCAGTGGCTGTTGCTGAAGCCACTGCTGTTGTTGCTGCAGCTGTTGTTGGAATGGCGTGGGATATGAGCCCATGGAGTGGTGTGTTCCCAGTGTGAACGGCACTGGTGACACTCCCCCAGCGAGGGGCGCTGATTGGGGCAGTACCCAACTGACGCCGTTCCATACAGCCTGTGCGGGGGTGCCATCCGGCATAGTATAAGGGCGGGGCACCGCTGTGTAGGGCATGGTGGTGCCTGGATGTGGAATGGGGTGAGCGGAAGCGTATGCGGTGGGCGATGGGAAGGTCATGGGAGAGAACAGTGTGTGGTGTAGCTGCTCTGCGCTGACACCCATGCTAGGAAAGGATTCTGATGTCTGCTGTGACATTCTGACTGCTGAGCTGGTTGAGTTCACAGACTGGGTGTGGCAATAGCCACAGGTGAGCAAAGGTAGTGAGTGCTCGCCTTTTTAATTAGTCAGACTCGTCCTCGTCGATGTCAGAAGAAGGGGGGCTAACTTCTGGAGATGGTGGGGCTCCAGCTAGAGGTTCACCAGGAAGCAGTGGGGCGCCTGGATGTAGGAGTGGGTCAGCGAGGGTAGTTGAAAACGAAGCCTCGGACCCCCTGATAATACCACTCGCGAAAATGGCGGTCAGGTGGTACCGCCGAAGGTGCCCGCGCGTCCAGGGTGTATGCTGCGTCCAGGCGTCTAGTTGCCCTCCAGCTCGTCGTCGCTGGTTGTGGGTGACTCAGAAGGTGAGGGAGGGAAACCGTCTCCCTGGTGGGGGTCCTCGGGGATGGAGCCTGGTGGAGCTAGTGGGCCCGGTGGAACTAGGGGGACTGGGGGACCTTGCTTCCACCACTCACGGCGATATCTCTCTGGAGCTGAAGTCACAGCCAGACTGCTGGCTAAAGCGCTGTTTGGAGCGGTTTCCCAGCTACTGGTGACCGTATTGGCGGTGTCGGGAGGTTTTGGGTGGTTCGATGGGGTCTGGGGAGAAGGTTTTTGGTAGTGGGGGCTGCTGGAGAAGGGTTTGAGGTCGACTAACAATAGGCTAAAACTGTTGTTTTTGGCTGTTTTTGGTCGTTTTGAGGCTCTATAAACTGAGATATGAGGCTTTCTGGGCTACTGTAGACCGGGGAAACACATTAGGGTGCTACTTGGCGGTCGTTTGTAGCCCTAGGCTGACTTTGAGTTTAAGATCGGAAAACGAATGCTCAGTTTTATGAGCCTATTTGAGCCCCCATAATTAAGGAACGGATATACTGCCTTTTCGTGACGTTTGGGGTCGTTGCTTGGATTGCTTCTTCGGGGGAAAATGACGTTGTAGACGTAAAATTTGCGCCCAAGTTCCCCAAAGCTCAGCTCCTCTCCTGCAGTATACCGTGAGTTACGCACAGGCCGTGTTGAGTTGCGCGGAGTCACGCGCTCAAACACGCTATTGATACCAAATGTGCCCGGGGCACTACGACATATACTCGGAATGATGTTTTTGATTGAACATGCAAAGGTACACAATTCGGGTTTTTTATAATATATTGGATCAGGGCCAGACTGAGGTGTAAACGATAGTTTCGGTTCCGAGTTCTGAAGTCCAAGCACTTCTCAAGTGCTCTACTTATTCACTCGTAACTCGGGCTGCAGGGTCATTGACATCATTGATAAGGCACGGCAATTACCGGTAATTTGAAAAGGGGGTCTGGTATTACCGGTAATTTTACCGGTAATTACCATCCCAATAATTTACCAAAATAATTACTGTCACTTATTATATATGGAGTCAGGGGTAATTTGAAAAGGTGGACTGGTATTACTGGTAAAATTACCGGTAATTACCATCCCAGTAATTTACCAAAAAAAGTACTGCCGCGCCTTAAGGGTCAACCACCCGGCACCCGAAGTCACACCACGGCCCAACGTTCAATTCCTGATCCGATCTCATTTCTAATTCCGATTCGTCATTCTCGATTCAGATGTCACATCGACGGGCTGACACGATGACCGTCATACAGTACTATCATATTACTGTACTGACATACTGTCATACCCCAGACATCTGATACTCGATTTCATCGTCTTTCTGATCCCGATGCGAATCCGGCCATTCCCCGAGGGTCTGACCAAGTACCACGATGACCACCCCACAGTATTGTCATACTACTATAGTGTCATGGTGTCATAATATTATAGTGTCATACTATCATACCCCGGACATCTGGTACTCATTCTCATCGTGATTTCAAGCCCAATTTCACTGGCATCGTGTCAATCCGAGATTACTCCCGATGACACATACATACTCACCGACATATCGGCTCACGCTGTGCCTCCGGGCACACGGCGGCTTAAGAGTCAATGAGGCGTCCTACTTTCATCGGACTAGACGGATTTCCGGTATGAATTTTTATCGCAGTGTAAACGAACTCCGCCGACGATGGTTATATGATCACCATCGGGCCTGGTGCAACGGTTGGTTTCGCAACCTCCTTGACTATGACGCTGATGGTAACGAATTCGTCTATGATCGTGTATACGACCGGCCCTGTTGCGATGATTGCGGAAGGTCGCATGCACTTGTTATGCGAGTGACTTACCCATATCGATACATATGTGTCGACCGCGCGGATTGCGAGTTCTGGCATGATACCGAAGTCCTGCAGTTGCTGTCCGCCTCCGACTCCGACTATGGTATAAAATCTCAATACCTCTTACTCAGCCTTCATTTCTTGCTTTCGCTCACCATCGTGCCACCCCTGCCACCTCCTACCATTCTGAGAGCCACGCACCTGATGACAACCCACGGACATTTTCTCCTTTTCAGATGTGTTCTTCCCGTCATCCGGGAAAGACGCTGTTCACGCGAGGAATCCTTTTTGCACGCGTGGGTGGAAAAGCGATTTCTGTGGGCTCTTGAATCACGTGAACGTTCTGTGCGCCATGAAGCGTACCACTTTACCACACATCAAGTCAGAAGACGGGCAGTGTTCTCTGTAACGCTTGCGATATACTTTGCTGGGCCTAACGAGTGGTCAACACGGGAAATGCAGGATGACGATGTATATGCTCGGCAGTCTCGCTATAGGCACTTACATGTCTTTCGCGGCGAGGCGTCCTAATTTCGCAACTGGTCTCGTTGGATTTGTGGTATGCACTATCGCGATTTAACCGAACTCCGGCGTTGGTGGTTGGTCGATCACCATTGGGCTTGGTACAACGGTTGGTTTCGCAATCAAGTTACCTATGATGGAGATGGCAATATATTTTATGCTCGCTTATACACCTGGGCTTGTTGCCATGATTGGGGTTCTCGAAGGACAATTTTTTAACGTTGCAGTAACACTGTGCCACACCGCTACATATGTGTCGATCGGGAGGCTTGCGATAGTGTGATTGAGCTTGCAGAAGCTGACGAGGACACAGATTCGGAATGGGGCTATCATTTGGACGACTCAACCGATTCCGATCCGCCGGCGGGTTCCCTGCACGAGTAGTCACGATTAGTCATAATGCAAGATACGTCTTGATGAATAGAATACACATGGAACATAACAACCACTGTGTAATAATGTAACATACAATGATTATAAAAAAATGTGAAGATCGGTGTTCTTATACCATTGCTTGTACCATACACGTGTTATGCTAGTGACTAGTAACCCACATCGATACATATGTGTCGACCGCGCGGATTGCGAGTTCTGGCGTTGAATACAGTATGCAGAGGGTGAAGCGTGGATGACTCCGCGATTAATGGTTATTCCAGTCGACGTTGTCCGCCTATTGGTCTGGTGTTACCAGAATGACGAAACGACACCTTTCGACGAGTACTGTATCAGTTGCGATTGCCTTGCTTAGTTGAGCAGGTATAAAAGCACTCACCTTGTCCTCACAACTCACTTTTCAGCTTGACACTACAGTAATCACTCAGTAATAAGAAAACCCGCCAATAAGAAAGTAGTCAGCTTTTTTGATTTCTTCACAATATTTAACATATAACACTCCATATGTAAGATCTCTATATAAATAAGAAAGTTGCTAGGCTGACCTAAAATTCTTGTTTTCTTAAAATCGAGTGTTTACTGTACTAACAACTGACCACACTTAGCCCAAACGCTACCTGAATGTCCCAAGACAAACTCGTTATGAAATGCGATTATTGTGACCTTCCTGCAAACGTTCGCATATGGTTTAATGCTGATTCGCATCTTGTTGCGATAAATGAGCATACCGAACATTTCGCGTGTATGCGTTGTTCTCACGAAATATTCATGTGCCAGGAAGCAATGGATGACGAAGACGGACCTGACGGAGTATATTGGGAGCTGATAGATTAGTAGACCATTACTTTCCGGCGTCTGAAAGGCGTGGAATGAACTAATTCGAGATCTCTTGCCTCGCAGTAATACTACGTACTTTGCAATGTAATAGTAACGCTATAATATGGTGTACGACCATTGGTTGCTGACTTATGGCTTTTGCGACATATCTATATTAGATCGTGACATGCTACTACCTATGATTGTTTACTTAGTGCCTATCTCACCATATAGATGTTCCCATGCTATTTCATTTTCATTTTTCAAGTTTGCTCCCAATCGACCCAGCTCCTACCCACGCTCAAAGAAGAATGCCTAGTCCACACTCTCGCACGGAAGTTGCCAAAAAAACACATACTATTTCAGCTTGTTCTCCCGTTCATTCGGGCCAGGTACAATCGGCGACGACAGGCGTTACGCGATTGCTACGCTAAAATAATGGATGGCCATTGCCCACAATGCGATGCAGGAGTGTTGGCGGGCAAACCTGGAACCTGGATGTGGAAAGCTCTGAATCCCGCAGGTTTTGGAATCGATGCTTTCCCAAACTTTGTGTTGCAGTATCATTATTTCGTTGAGAAGCATGATCCCGAGCTGGTCCGTTTGGAATAATGGAAGACTGAAGACAACAAATAAATGCCATGATGTGCCAATGAGATGCCGCCAACTCTCTGTCTTGTCTGGAGCAATAATGATGGCAATTACTTTGAAGTCATGTAGCTAGTCATTTGTATCAAATCGGCAGACAACATGTCCATTTGGCACGGCACGGAAAATTCACTATCGAACATTTATGGGCAACCATATATTAAGACTACTAACACTAGCAAACATTATACTTGTAAATAAACGAATAGACAACGTCCATGCGACGATACCTGTGTGATGATAGTTGTATAACCGTATTTTTTTGACGCGGGGCTTGTGTTTATGAACACACACAATCCAAAAAGATATCTCTCCCCGTTGATTGCTTCTTCTGCGTTCTTATGTTGTTCAATTACCTTGCCGACGGAGATAAAAAACTCAATAAACACATATCATATTACCACGTGTCAACGGTTCACCGTGCGATATGATGACGTGTCATGACGTGTCAAGAATATGCTTATGCGATTTTATGACGTGTGATGCCAAATTTGGTCTAAAAAAGGAGTACAAAAGCAAAAAAAAACGTCGTCTAAAAGTAGGTTCAAAGAGTCAAAAATATCAAAAATACCAGATTGTCTGTTCATCTTGTAAATAGTTCCGATGAGTGATATTTCGACTTGCAGCGATGACCAAAATGTTTTCGGTTTGTTTTACCGGTGTGCGTTGTTGGAGCACTTCTAACTAGATGTGGGTAAACAACTTATTTTATCTTCTTGAGGGGTGAGTGGCCAATATTCGTCCAGTTCTTTGCTACCTTCTCCAATTTTAGAATTGTGGTTCGCCTTATAAGACGAATAGGGTCTGACCTTGATGAGGCAGAGTAGCGCGTGGGCCATCGTTTGGCGCGCCTCGTGATGAACCCCGGCCCTGCCACAATAAGGTATGCTTCCACTTACTGTTCATTTGCATTTCTACTTGCCTTGTTTACGTGTTTGATATTTTCAAATTTTCCGTTTTTACCATACATATACTTACTAAAATGATGGGTTTCGGTTTGTTTTACAGGTGCTTGCAAGGTTGCAGCGTGTACAATATATTTGTTGTTAGTTGACTTATTTCGAGTGTGTCCTTGAGGCATGAGTGGCCTAATTTTGCCAAAGGGAAATTGGCTTTGGACCGGCCCACTTTCTGAAAGTGGACCGCTCCTCGAGCTTGCGCGATTTCATGTGTATGAGGCTGGGCGTGCGATAGCCTTAGGCATGCCTTGGGGTGATACCCACCCCAGTCAGTCAGATTAACCCCTATGGAGCGGTTTGTACCGTATACGAACACTTTGACCGCTCAGATCATAGTACATTCACAACTCGAACTGACATGACTCGTTGCAATCGCACATCCAAGCTTCGCACGCCCACTGCGATAGGTATCATTAATGCTCAAGAATGGATTTTGCGCATATACCTATTATATATACCTTACGCACGGGGCATTTCGTTGTGAGCGAATCCCCAAAGTTGCTCGTGTCATGGGATGTAATATGTGTAAAGTCTATCCTAAAGTGTGAGAAATCGCGGTGTTGGTGACATACATCGGCATGGGTATGCCGGTTCAATGGTTTGTATCATATCACATCACCATGCTCTTCATACGGGCCATATATACGTTCCCGATATTCAGTTATTGCTTAAAACACTCCGTTTACGCCTTAAGTATGGAAAACATTGTAAAACTAATGTTTTTTCTTGTTTTTAGGTGTTTTTTTGCCTACTTGCTTGAATAATTCGATATATCGACGCGTTTGACCAAAAATAGCATTATCTATTCCAAAACATGAATAAAGGAGATTGTTTTCTGGTCGTGGGATGACTTATTACTCGATTATGCGGTTGCGAGAACTCAAGTTTCACAAATTTGGTTCCTGGAACGGCGTGTTTTTTTGCTTGTATATTGTCGATGTATCGTTGTATATATCATGTGCGCATGCATGCAATAGCTCAACATGACCTTCTATGGGTTGTGGAATATATGTCGAATCTCGTGCACCTAGCATGATACCACATACCACGAACATAATGCATTTGTAAAATATGTCAAGGTAAGGTTTGCGCGGAGTACAAAAATGCAAAAACTTTTCAAAATCTAGATTTTGAGATACGAGCGATTTAAGTTTGCGCTTAAGTATGGTTAAGTATGGGGGGTGACCGAGCGGTATCGACCATAACTTTTCATTAACGTGGTCAATTTGATACCTGAAGTGCGCAATATGTACAGGGTGCTCTGGGCAACCTATTTATCAAATAAAAGACTTTTGAAAAGTTTTTGCATTTTTGGACTCCGCGCAAACCTGCCGGATGATTGTCGTATTCTTCCGTCAGAATGATTCCATCCCAAAAGAGTTCCTCAACTAAATCTATAAACCCATTCGTGGGATTGGCATCCCATTCGAGGACACGTTGCCTCTTGAAGGCATCGTCCGCACGCGGCGGCGTCGTCAACCCATCGCCCTCACCCGGAGAATTTGCCAAGCGATATGCAACAGTGGCTCTTTTCGCGGGATTGACCCTCCGTCTCTCCTCCGGAATCCCACCTTGCGCCAATCTCTGTGCGCGGGATGTCATCGCCTATTGTGCCTGCAAACCGCTTTTGCCCACGTACGTAACCTGCTGTACCATCATAAGTATGGCGTAAACATGGCCCTACCTAAGCAGTTTCAACAGCCGAGATGGTGAAACACGGCCTTGTTAGCCTTGTTTTACTGCCAACATTGGGCAAGACGTACATAAAACGGACCATGTTTGATCTGTGTTTAAAAACACGTGGCAAACTTGGCCATTTTTGGGCAATGTTGGCAGTAAAACAAGGCAAACCACGTTGTGTTGCGCCGCGGAAGATGTTTACCTTGTACCTGAGTAGAATTGCCCTGGTATGGCCCGGTTCGAACAGCATTCACGCGAACACAAGGTAGACATCTTCCGCGGCGCACATAGCCCAAATCAATGCCCCAAATGCAAAACCCAATGGGGAAACGACCCAAACATGGTCATGTCTAGACCATACCTTAGGGTGCAGGCGGGCGTGCCAAAAAAATCGGTCATTTTGGTGAAAAAACAAAGTTGAGCTCAAAAGAAGGGGGCTTGGGCGCAGACTACAATGGTGAAAACGGTTTGTTGAAAGGTTGTAAAGGCCTTTGGAAAAAAGGCCTTTATTATGTGGAACTTCAACTTGCGAGAACAAAAAACAAAACTAGAAGACGACGGAAACTTGCGTTGCCCTGGGGCATGGTCATGCGCGCGGCGCGATTCGAATCCGACTGATCGACGAATCCAACGCCTGGCGATCGAAAGTGCCAAAGTAATTTCAAATTGGGGCGTCCGATGCGAATACGAAATGCGTTGACCTCGAGTGACCGCGAATCCCGCTTCCCTTCCCCTTCTCATCGATCCACGGAAACGCAGGCGGCGTACTGCGTGGAACGGATAGGGAGGGAGGTGGTGCTTTACCTTGCAGGAAGTCAAAACGGTTTATTAAAGCGAGCGATACCGTTTTAAGGCTAAAATTTACTGCTGCCTGCGAAGCACCACCTCCCTCCCTAGAAACGTAAGTGATTTGAAAAATGCCGAGCGGCATGTTATCGTACGACCAATTTAAATTTGCCCGCGCGAAAATGGGCAAGCTCGCGGACAAGGAAAAGTACCGGCAATACAAGCGCAAGTATGCGCTTTTAAATGCGTCCGACTCCGAGAGCGGTGGCTCCGAGGACACGGACGAGGAGGAGGAGGAGGAGGATCCGGGGGCCGAAAGCAAGAAGGGGAGTGGGCTTGACCGCTTCGCCCTTGCGATGGCCAAGGTGAAGTCCACAGGGGATTCAGTTAAAAATCTTCAGAAAGCGCAAAAAAAGGAGGGGAAGGAGGCGGCGCAACACAGGAGAGACGTCTTCCGTGAGTAACCCAGCCGAAATCCTGCTTGAAAAACACTTGCTAGGGTGTTAGAACATTGCACGAACACAGCCCTGTTCGCCCACCTTCCAGTTGTAGGTAGGGGGTGTACACTGCGTAAATAGGGCAATTTTTGGGTAGTGTCCTGCTTGTGTTTTATGTTGTCCTGTCGCAGGAAGTTCAGATGCTAACGTGTGGGGTGTTTGTGTTTGATTTCACAGACGATATGGTGGTGAAGGGGCATGTAAATCCCTTCCAGGGTCTGGATAAACAGACCCTGGCTAGGGATAGGTTCCGCCGTCGAATGGCGGAACTAATGCCCCTCACCGCCACGTTGGGCTCAAGTGGGGACAACCAGCATACAGTAATACCTCACTTTTAAGAGAATCGACGATGAGAGACCAGCCAGCGTTTGGGGGGGGTCGCGTTTTTTAACGATGACCCTGAGCCTTTTCAAATCGTTAAGAGAATGGGTCCAAATAAGAGAACGGGAGCTGGCTAGATGAGAAAATATGGTTGGGAAACCATGTTAAACCATGTATTAAATATGGTATGGTCGCAAATAAGGAACAAACCTGGCTATCGCTGACCTTATTGGATCGCGCTTCGTTAAGCGCCGCTGGCGTGTTGGGGGGCGGGGGGGGGTTCACTTTTTTCCGATGAGGCTGGCTGACCGCATATCCCTGTTCTCTTAAATATGCAGTATTACTGTATGAAGTTGTCCACCTTGATGCAAAATTTGAGGCGCCGTCACAAGTGGGGGAGGTGGCGCCTCAAGGCGGGGGAGGTGCATGTCTGGGTATGCAACATACCCGGGCATGCATACACCACCGCCAACGTGGAGGTGTTTTCCCAAAAGAAAGGCCAACCCACAACGGCCGAGATCAAGGCCGGGGTGGAGGCTGCGGGTTTGACCCAGAACGGCGACGTCCCAACGGAAGGTGCGTTCTTTGCTTGAAATAAGTTTTGTGATAAGTTCTTCGTTTCTTATGTGCAAGTAAGGCCCTGTTCGCACCGTTTAGTACAGAAGTACTATACAAGTAAGGCCATGTTTACACACTACCTATGCAAACATGGCCATGTTTGAAACTAACTTAGTGTTGGTCGTGGCAGCAGAGGATCGGAAGGCAATCCTGCGGGATCTTATCGACGCCAAGGAGGAGGAGGAGGAGGAGGAGGAGGAGGAGGCCAGGGGCAAGGGGAAGGCCGAGCCCAAGGGCAAGGAGAAGGCCGAGCCCAAGGGCAAGGAGAAGGCCGGGCCCAAGGGCAAGGAGGCCATGGCGGGCAAGGGCAAGGAGCCCATGGCGCCCAAGCGCCAAGGGCTCAAGGTGGCCGAAGCCCGAAAGCGGGCGGCCGAGCTTGAGCACGGCCGCCTCAAGGTCGGCGACCACGCCTTGCTCATGGCTAGCGAGGACCACGAGGTGGAGGATGAGGAGAAGAGGTGGAAGGCGGGGACACCCGATGTTCCCACCTCTTGGTACAAGGACGACCTCACCCCGCAGGTCCACACCCCCCTGCTCTGCGGGGTGGTGGTGGAGACGGTGCCCAAGAAGCCGGCATGGCACTTTGGGCACCAGGTGGCGGGGCTCCCACGCGACCAGCTGTGCATCAAGGTAAGACCCGAACATGGCCCTACCTGCAATGTTTTCCTACGAAACCGCTTAAACATGGCCATATTCGGACATGTTTACACTTCGAACTAACTTACGCGTGTGCTTGCAGATCACGGAGTTCCATTGGACTCTGTACGACCCGGTCCACCAGGACCGGGTCAAAAAGGCACTACTCTACCTGTTCGGACAGGTGGAGGAAAAAGTGCCTGAGAAGGCAGAGTTCAAGAGGCACCTCGATGACTTCCTCAAGGGGAGGTTCGCTACGGGGAGCCTCTTGTGTTGCGTGCCATGGGAACACGCAACAAAAGGTACGACGACGGAAAGGAGTTGTTGTACTACCACTCCGGGAAGCCCGACGGGCTGAAAGTGCCTAAACCGGCGGGAACCTCCGCGGAGGACGAGGACGAATCCGAGGAGGATGGGGACTATGTACCCACGCCCGACACGGCGGATGATGATGCGCCCGAAAAGGGGGATGAAGAGGAGGGCGAGGACGAGGACGAGGAGGAAGAGGCTCCTTCTCCTTCTGCAAAAGGCAAAAATAAGAGAAAAGTAGACAGTCCTGCAGTGAAAGGGAACAAGAGGAGCAAAAAATAGAAAAATGTACACTTTCAGTAAATATTTTTAATTGAAAAATCATTCAAACATTGCCATACTTACCCTGTACTTGAGCATGGATACATGATAGGTAGGGCCCTACTTACCCTTGTTTATGTATAAACATGGCCATACTTACCCTGTACTTGAGTATAGATACATGATAGGTAGGGCCCTACTCACCCTTGTTTATGTATAGACATGGCCATACTTACCCTTACTTTACGATACATGATAGTGGGGCCCTACTTACCCTTGTTTATGTATAAACATGGCCATACTTACCACCGTACTTAAGTATAGATACATGATATGTAGGGCCCTACTTACCCTTGTTTATGTATATACATGGCCATACTTACCCTGTACTTGAGTACAGATACATGATAGGTAGGGCCCTACTTACCCTTGTTTATGTATAGACATGGCCATACTTACCCAGTACTTGAGTATAGATACATGATAGGTAGGGCCCTACTTACCCTTGATTATGTATAGACATGGCCATACTTACCTTGTATCTACCCAATGTCTAAGTGATTCATGCATTCACGGGCGTACGTATGGTGCGTTAGACATTGGGTAGGTACAAGGTAAGTAAGGGGTAAGTAAGGCCAAAAACCACGCCCAAACATGGCCCTACTTGGGTTGTGTTGCGCCGCGGAAAAACTGACTAAACATGGCCATGTCTGGTCGTGGTTTTTGGCCATCCAGACACAAGGTAGATACAAGGCAAACATGGCCCTACCTACGATTCCTAAATTTGTAGGGTCGCTTTAATCGGCATTGCCATGATTAATGAAAGCCTATATATGGCCGATGGTGCGTTGGAGCTAAATTAGGGAACGTGTGGCGGAGGAGGAGGAACCGCGGGACGTCGCCGCATTTCGCCATGCGCGGCATGTAGGGAGCACGCGTGAAAAGCACGAAACGTAAAAAAAATGGCTGGCGCCGCGGTCGCGACTCCCTGCAAGGTGCCCAGGTTGATCGAATTCCAAGCAAAGGTCCAAGGTCCGTGCCCAAATGTAAAAGTCCCATATCGTAGGGGCGCGGCTGATACGCTCACAACCACGCCACTCCAACGGGCCACCTACCCAAGCGGCCTTCGCTTTGTCAGACATGCCTACTAACATCTTTGGCACAAGCGTGGAGTGGGCCCACAACCTAGTGAGATATCGAAATATCTCTATATTTAGAAATTCGGCTTGCACAGTGAGAGATAGCATAATCTGAATAAGAAGGAACGGATACCGAAACCTAACACCTGGAAGGCATGCAACCTACTAACTATGGTCATCGGAACCTATTGTACTGTCACAGCAGGAACTACTCAGTACGTACTGTAGGAGATCTGAACATGGGCCTGCACCAAGACTGTCGGGAGGGCTGCCTGGGCAGATTCCAGCAAAAGGCACTACGGGTCGCGTACTGTACGCACGAGAGGGACCACTTCGGGGGCTCCCTCAGCAGGTTTTGGCGGCACCACATCCGACCACCAAGGATTTCCGCGTCATCATTTGAGAGGCGTTGCGGAGGGTGGCGGCAGGGCGCTATCAGTCGGTGTTGGGAGAGGACTCGCCGCAGGGCTGCGAGAGGTGATATTCTGTGCGGGGCTTGTGATGCGGTGGAAGTGACGGGACGTCGGAAGATGTTGGAGCGAGCATTGCGCAGGTTTTGGTGGGGGAACGCCGCGGATGATGTGGGTGGGTGGGTGACTTCCTATACCACCTGCGACCACGATCGGCGTATATTCGGATGGGCTGATGCTCAACCCACACCCCGTCTACTCCTCTGCGGAATTAGCAGGAGGTGGGGGTGGATTAGGTCACAGATCTGTCCCTCACGGAGCAGGGAACTGACACATTTGTTGACTTCACTTGCAAGCTGAGCAAGATGGTGCACGTGGTGCCCACGACTTTTGAAGAAAAGTCTACTCAGACAGTGGCGCATATTTACTTTCGTTGACATGGTCTGGAGGCAGCACGTCGCGCCCACGAATATTGTGTGTTACGACAGGAACCCGAGGTTCCAGGACGCCGTTTGGCAGGAGCTCGTGAGGTCGA
This sequence comes from Cymbomonas tetramitiformis, assembly GCA_001247695.2. Classification (NCBI taxonomy): domain Eukaryota; kingdom Viridiplantae; phylum Chlorophyta; class Pyramimonadophyceae; order Pyramimonadales; family Pyramimonadaceae; genus Cymbomonas; species Cymbomonas tetramitiformis. The sequence goes on from LGRX02012275.1 coordinate 21,678, forward strand.
TGGGCGCACGGGTAACCTCTATCTAATAGACAAATACGCCGTTTGATCCGCGGTCGGATGGACAGGCGGAGCATACGAATAGGGTGATTGAGGATTATGTGTCGGGTTCCTTCGTGGGGGCCAATCATGAGGACTGGGACTTGTGCGCAACGAATATGCGGAGTTCGCTATCAATGACTAGCGCATTCACGTCACGACGGGCGTTACTCCATTTGAGCTCTGCTACGGCGTGTCGCCAGTGCCACAACTAGATGGACCTCTTCTTGGAGGCGGCGGCGCATCCGGCCTCCACGCGATGTGAGAGGAACGGCCCACGATATGGCCTCTCGATTTTCTGTCGCAGGCGCGGGACGCGCGCACGAGGTTGAATCTAGCGCAGCAGCGGCAACGGGAGCAGTTTGACCGACGCCACGTGAATCGGGAATGTGCGATGGTGTGGGTCGACGTACGGCACTTGACGGAGAAGGTGATGGATCTGCATCAGCTATGTTGCAAGCTGGCGAAACGGTGGCAAGGACCCTTACAGTAGGCGGCGATGGAACGCGATGTCACAGTGATCGCAGGCGGCAATGCCCGAGGCAGATCGCGGGGCACCAGCAATGGCGTACCGGTTGGTGCTTCCTCCGCACTGGCAATATCGTGTTCGCAAAGCACCGGCTCAAACCTTTCGTGCAGGGTGCTAAAGCTTTGGCGACTAGGCGGCAGGTGCCCATCCCGGAGACTCGGACCCTATAGTGTTGGACGGTCAGGCTGAGGCTCGTGTAGAGAAGATCTCGGCTTGCCGAGAGCAAGGAAGGTGCAGGGGAAGGCGGTAGAGGAATGGAAGGTGCGGTGAACAGGCCTACTCGCCGGCGCATGACCAGTGGGAAACGCATAAGAAGATGAACCTAGGTGGGGAGCGGAATTAGCACCTTAGGGAGTTTCAGGCACGGAGGCTGAGTCAGTTGGCTAGGGCAAAATATGCGGCTAGGTATCAATGGGAAACATATGCGTGGTCATTGAAAACCCACCCCAACAGATCTACAGGCGCACCGGGGCGTAACCTTGGCGCAGTTGTTGGAGCACCACTGCGACACTCCGGAACCGGAACCGCCCGAAGAATGTTGCCTGCGTTGGGAGCGAATGGAGCAGATGGAGGATTGAAGCATGCCGATAGTTAACGAGTTGCCGGATAGTAAGAGGGGTCGGCCCGTGAAGATCCTGGTCTTGTTCGACGTGGCACTGGATGCGTGGAGAGAGAGCCTTCGTGCAGTGTTTTCCAGAAGCCATAGCAGCAAGTCTCTGTATCGAAATTTCCGATAATCGATACTATCGATATTTTGTAGTTACCGCCGATTATCGGATTCCAATATCAACCTATTGATTGTGCAGATTTCGATGTTCGATATTCAATTTATAATGATTTTCATATAAATGCCCAAATAATCGATTATTTATCGATTGTCGTGCCGATCATGGATACCGTTTTTCGGATATCGGATTATTGTATCGATACCGAAAAATCAAAACGATATGATCCCGACGGCAGTCCACGCACCTAACCACAGTGGAGGACTGGAACCTCACTCCGTATCCCCCTGGATTCATTGATGTCATATGGGCCAACCCACCTCGTACACACCACAGGAGGACCACCAGACTTGGTAGCATACCACAGCTGTGTGCAGCGAACCCTGAATATTATATAATATCTAAAGCCCGAGCACTGGTTCATGGAGAACCCTACAGGCCGCTCCCCTAAAGCCTTGCACTTGCGGCCCGAGACGAGGGAATTGCCACCCCCTCGGTTTTGTACCCACTGCAAATACGGGGAGCAGCTTAAGAAACCCACCTGCACATTTGGCATTTCAATGTATCAAAAACATCATTTTCCGGCGCTTCAAAATAGGTGGCATAATCTCTCCGATCTTTCGCTCCAATTATTCTATAAATATTGTACACATGTGGAATCACGGAAATGATACCGAAAATTCCAACATTAAGGTTTATTATAACCGAGTGTCCAAATCCAAACGTGGTGTACACACGGTAGCAATACTACAAATCTTTCCGCGAGGAGCATGCTCATACATAATGTCTATTGTAGATACGTGTGCAACATGGATAACACATCTTTCATTGCTCATCGTGCTCTCTATCCTGGTGCTGTCCCTGTACACCATTGAATCACTTTGAAGTCATCCGCAAATCCATTCAGATGAGCAGTGCTAAGCATGGCGCTCCAACTCTACATAATTGTGCGTACAAATTCAGTGTCTGTGGTCCAAGACATTCTCAGGGGATGTGACTAATGGCATGTCATACTCAGTGGATTCGGTCCTTGCAACCTAGATTGCCTTATATTTACTTTTATAAAATCATGTCGGGTTACCAGGCACAACTCTCTCAACTGGAATTTACCCAATTCACTCACATCTAACACCTGTCGAGATTCAAGCATGCATACAATAAAAGCAGACCGAGTTTGTGGCAACTTGGTTGCATAATGAGATAAATGATGATGGATACATATGCCTGAACTAATTAACACTGCCAGTCCAGCACCACAATTCTACATTCATTCGCAACCCGATGACGACACGATGCAACTAAAGGGCTGCCGAAAAGTTTGCATCAACCAAGGGTGCAGCAGGCATACTAGCACATGCCACCGACCCGCATGCAATGCACCACATGTGCAACGCATTGTGCCACATGCATGAAGGTTGTAGCACTAGCGCTGTGCGCGTGCACAGGCCCATGCATTTAGGGAGTCCTAAGGCGAAAACGTGAACGGCTCCAGCGTGCCGTGTCATCCAACCCAATCCACACTAGCGAGGGCGCATTGGCCTGGCGATCCATGGAGGCGCACGCGTAAGCTCCATGCCGGAAAGCATGCATTATGGATGTGCACATTGTGTGCATTGCACTGTCCATATTTACTCCCCGTGATAGGTTCGGCTTAGCTAGTGCCCCGTGATGGTAGGGTGCCACGCATCAGCAATGGTCGCTTCAGCTGCGTTGGCTTTGGGGCCTTTGCTGCCATTGCTGCTTGCTGCGCTGCGAGCTTGTTCCTCTGCCCCAGCCTCATCGCCCCCACCCACCTCAGTATCATGGCGGCGAAAATACATCGCGCTTGCAGCTGCACTTCAGGATGAACACGACTTTTCAAAAAGCTAGCACCACGTTAGAAGCTGCCGGCCAAAAAGGATGGCACAGCAGACATTGGGAACGAAGCAGTGCTACGTACATGTCCGAGGCACCTGCGCCGCGTCTTTCCCCAGAACTAAATGCAGTTGCTACTTCACAGTCGCGACTCTTTTGTGGCGGGCAAAACTCAGTGCTGCCCATTCGACCCCTTGAGACCTCCACCACACACTCTCGCCGCCCACACTCAACTTGAGCTGAGAGCGTCGCGGAGCCCGGACGTGGGCCTCCTGGACGGCGCACCTGATTCTCGATTGAGCCGAACTTGGAGGCGCGGTCCGGGTGCTTCAGCGCGTGCGACTTCATCAGCGTCTTCTCATTCGCTGCAAAGTGTCCTCCCACGCGGCCCGCCTGTGCCTCTTGCCACCCCCCAACCTTTTAGGCGCTGCTGCTACCGTTCGCGTGGTGCACTCTGACGCGCTTGTCACGCCACTACCGATGGCAACGTGGCTCACCGGACCTCTCGAAGCCCGCGCGCTCTCGCTTCCTACTCCACTTCTGCGGTGGTGAACAGGGAGGGGGAAGGGGTATCCCGGGGAGGTGGACAGATTTGTGGCGCTACCCGTTGCGAGGTGTCTGTGGTCCCACGTTTTCACCGATCGGATGCACCATGGCAACCAATCATTCACGGGCAATGTGACAGAGCACTTCCGGGCACACGCAAGCCAATAGTCAATTTATTCCAATGGGCAATCCGTAAGGCGCGCGCATAGGAACCGCCTGGGCTCGCATGGGGACGAGGGACGGGAACAACGCGGCGGAGCGCACCTTCGGTTGGCCCTTGATCATCTTCGTCCCTTTGCCGAAACAGTGCTCCGACATCTCGAAGTTCACGGGCGCGGGCTTGGGCCGCACGCAGTCCCCGACGCGCTTATACCTACGCGGGGCACTCTCAGGAGTCCTGAGTCAAGCCCACATCGGATATAACAGAGCTCTGCGTTTTCTACAGTGCCACCGCCTCAGCTCGGTTCCGACACCTCTCTCAGTGCTCACCCCTGTGTGCAAACTCAAGCCTGCCATAGCTCATTACGGGCATGAGCCACGAGCTGCCCATTACGTCCATTTTGGGTGCCAGCATTCCAATCCACAGAACTGCGTCGTGCACCGCATCAGGGAAGCATGAGTTGGACGCTCGGTGATGCCACACGCAACGTCTTGTGACGCTTGGCGCACCTCGTGAATGTACAGTTCTTGCTCTGCGCAAATTGGCGAGACAGCGCGTGGGCGGTGCCGGTGTAGTGGCTTTCCTTGAATTTCTTTACGCCTGCGTTGCCATCCGCCGTGCGATAGTCCCCGCAAGTCAACCCCCCACCTTCTGGTCCGCAGCTGCTTGCGCTTCCGCACGGGACCAGGACATTGCAGAGGCGGTCCGGCTCTCCGGAAAGCTCCCTCAGGGTTCCGTCGGGAGAAGCAGGGTCGGATGCGCACCGGCCCGCCGCCACTTCAGCGGATGACCGAAGTGCGCAGAGCGGGGCAAGGGCGCAGCAAGGCGCCACTGTCAAAGCGGCTCCAGAGGCACCGCAGCAGCGCGGCGGCGGTGCAGGTGCAGAGGGGCTCGGGTGGCTCAGTAAGGCTGAGCAGGTCCCATTCTTCACTTGTGAGCGCCGTAGAATCCGGATCTGTGTCCCGAAGTGTGTGCTGACTCCTTGATCCCCGGTGAGGGTAAATAGTGAGCTCCAGAGAATCCAGATGAGTGTCCCGAAGTGTGTGCTGAATCCTTTGATCCCCAGCGCGGGTACATAGTGCAGTCTCCTGTGGCTACGGGGTGCCAAAGGAGTCACAAGGATAAGCATGCACACACACCTGAGTGCTTTGCATCCAGCAGCCCGTCTACGTCGATGTACAGGTGGTTCGGGTTCGTCTGCATACCAACTCCCTCACCATGCCTCACCAGGCAGCTAGTCACGTGGCTGATATCGCCACTAACAGGCCCTCACTGAGCAGCAACTCCCACCGGCTGGTGGCAACGTGTGCTTCACACTTAAGGGGTTGGAAACGTTGGATTGTTCCCAGATATTGGAGCGACTGGCGCGCATCGGTAGTCGGCAAATTTGTGCACGGAGGGAGAGGGGAAAGGAAGGGTCTCGGAAGGGCACCTTGTACATGTAGTGGATGAGCACCGGGCTGATCGGTCCGACGTTGAAGAGGAACACAGAGGGCACAGGGGCTGCCTCAGCCATCTCCTTGATATGCGCTAGAACCACCTGCAATCTCCCGCATCGAGTCAAGGGCATGCCCCGACACGCCCACGAGTGCCGCATGGATGAGGGAGCATGCGCCGACACATGGATGAGGGAGCATGCCCCGACACGCCCACGAGTGCCGCATGGATGAGGGAGCATGCGCCGACACGCCCACGAGTGCCGCATGGATGAGGGAGCATGCGCCGACACGCCCACGAGTGCCGCATGGATGAGGGAGCATGCGCCGACACGCCCACGAGTGCCGCATCGATTCGTGGGCGTGAATCAGAAAGCCGGCCATGGTTGCCATGTTATGAGTAGGGTGATACACGAGATCCAAACCAAAGACCAGGGTATGTTAGCACTTTAAACTGGAATGCTGACATGTGCACAAGCGCCGCGCATGAAGATGGTCTCTGATAGAGGCGCATGCTTGCAGGTGCAGCGGCGTTGGAAGGCGCAATCACAACCAGCCCTCTGCAGCATACACTCTTTGAGCCGTGCGATGCTGTGCAGTAATGGCAGGCGTGGCAGTGGCCTTTGCCGCCCCGCACGGAGGCCTCGTTGTTAGTCCCGAGGCATGTGTGATTGCAACCAGCGGTGCATGCGGCCCGTGGATGGAGCCAATACCCCGCGCCCTCCTCAACAGGGCGCAAGTGCTGCCGTCGATGGAGCCAATACCCCGCGCCCTCCTCAACAGGGCACAGGTGCTGCTGTCGATGGAGCCAATACCCCGCGCTCTC
>LGRX02012276.1:0-18344 GCA_001247695.2 Cymbomonas tetramitiformis
TAGCGGTGTGCTTTGTGGGAGGATGCGGGAGGGCGGCTGGCTGTACCTGATAGCGGTGTGCTTTGCGGGAGGATGAGGGCGGCCGGCCGCACATGATAGCGGTTTGCTTCAGGAGAGGGAAGGGGTATGGGCACGCGGCTGGACGCGTGTGGGGCTCTGCGGGTGTTATGTTTAAATTGGAGCACAGTGGAATTTTAGTGGTTTTTGCGACGTGTAGATCAAATGACCCGTGTCATGCTTTGCAGCTCTAGTGACGGTTCGTGTCCACGTGGAGTAGGCACAGAAACTAGACAAAAAGCCCGTGAAGCGATATCAGCTTCAGCTCTGTTCTTTTGCCGTCAGCAAAAGAACTTCACAAAAATATTACCTTCTGGGATATGTTCTGTGCGGCACACTGTAAAGTAAGACGACCTGCAAGCTCAGCTGTTGACAGAGCAGATCAGTGCTCTGCGAGCCGACGCCGAGAAGGCTCGGCTGGCCAAGGAAGAGACAGCACCGGTGACTTCGACTGGTGATGCGGAGCTGGAGAAGCTCAAGAAGCTTCCTTACTGTCCTTACGCGGCAGGGAACCCCTTTCCCCCGCGTCCAGACACCCTCCTTGACGCAATGCCGAAGCTCTTTGACCTCTACGGGGACAAGACACATGCGGCGTTGTGCAAGAAATCGAGCTCCTCCATGAAGTACGAGCAGATGGTCTTGGGACCAGCACTGGCGTACTTCCACGACGCGATCGTCTTCAAGGAGACGACGGTTGACCTACTCCAGAACCTGCCCACCGCAGAATGGAGCCCACTTCTGGAAGAGCTCTGGGACCGGGTGATACGCGGGCACAACACCAAGAAGGGGGTCTACGGGCTGTTGTGCAACCGGTACACCATGATCGGCTACAGAGCAATGCTGGAGGGAGACAACGAAGCTCACGGTGGAGCTGAGGTTGTCCGGGCAAAGCTGGCGTTCATGGAGCAGAAGATCTACTCTGGCACGGAGGGCGTGGTGGCGGACACCGTCCTGACCAAGTGGCTGGCCGAGTTTGACACGACCCAGGCCAAGAACGTGATGACGGTGACGGCAAAGCTGGCGGCGGGTGCTTCGACCCGAGCAACCCGTGGTGACCAACGTGTTGGAGACGCCACGTTTCGAGGGTGTTTCTGGTGCCCAAGCAGGGCAGCGAGAACTCGTGGAGACAGGTCTACGACTTCCGGTGGCTGAACGAGTTCTGCGTGAAGTCGAAATGCAAGATGGAGACGCTGAAGAAGCTGCGAAGGCTTGTGAGCCAGGGCGACTGGTGCTTCACCTTCGACCTCAAGGACGGTTACCACGCCATCGGGATCGACCCGGACTTCCAGGAGTTCATGCAGTTCGACATCCAGGGAGTACTGTACCAGTGCGGTGCACTACCCTTCAGGTGGACGGACTCACCACGGATCTTTGTCAAGTTGATGAAGACTCTCGTGCAGCTGATTCGCTCCCCGCAAGCGGGGAGGATCGGCACGAAGTGAAGAAGTTGAGAGATGGACAAGAAGTACGTCGACGCTGGGCTGTGAGGCGACGAGAAGGAGGATTGCGACGAGGCTCGGACAGAGCAGGGGCGAGGGTGCTGTCCTACATGGACGACTTCATGGTGATCACCAAGACGCAGGACGATGCCTTCGTGCAGAGGGACCGTGTGAGCAAACTTCTTCCTCGACTTGGGTTGTTCCGAAACGAGAAGAAGGGTCACTGGGAGCCGACACAGCTGGTGGAACACTTGGGGCTCGAGGTGGACTTCGAGGAGGGCCTATTCCGTGTGACGGAAAGAAGACTCAAGAAGATCCACTCCAAGGCTACGGCGATCCTTTGCCGAGCTACTCGAGAACAACGCTGGGTGCAAGCGAGGGAACTGGCAGGGTTCAATGGACTCTGCCAGTCAGTGTACCTAGCAGTGCCGACGGCCAGACTGTACCTACGCGAGCTTTACTTTGTGCTCGGCAAGAAGCACGGTTGGGGATCCAAGGTGAAGCTGACGAGGCAAGCCTGGGGAGACCTACAGTGGTGGGCCAAACTGCCAGCGACGAGCAAGTGGAATGGTCGCAAAATTTGGCGAAGCCCGACAAGGGTGAAGCTACACACCGACTCCTCCATGTACGCCTGGGGAGGAGTGCTGAACCTGAAGAAGGAAGCACGCGGTTTCTGGAGCGACGAGCTTCAGCAGCTGCACATCACCCACCTCGAGCTCGAAGCGGTCTACAAGACGGTCAGATCGTTCCTCTCCGAGCTGGAGGGATAGGTGGTGCGACTTTACTGCGACAACCAAGCCGTGGTTGCGATGCTCTCGCACTTCACGTCGCGGAAACCAGAGTTAATGCGACGTATGCGGAAACTCTGGCTGCTCCTGGACTTGCACGACATCGAACTGCAGGCGAGGTACATCCGCAGCGAAGCCAACGAGTGGGCAGACCGTCTGTCACGAGACAAGGACCTCGACGACTGGAGAATCAACAGGAGATGGTTGGAGTACGCCGAGGAGCAGTGGGGCAAACACTCCGTGGACCGCTTCGCCTTCGAGATCTCAGCCCAGCTGCCGAGGTACTACAGTGCCTGGCACGACCCGCACTGCGAGGGGGTGGACTCGCTGGCCTACGACTGGCGGGAGGAACACAACTGGGTGAACCCCCCGTGGGGACTGCTCGACGAGGTGGCGCACAAGCTGCAAGAGGAGAAGGCAGCAGCGACGGTGGTGGCACCGTACTGGCCGGGGCAATCCTGGTTCAGGGAGCTGGAGGCGCTGGCTGCGGAGGTGGTGATCGTGCCACGACGCAGGGACCTCTTCACTCCCAGCAGGCTGGGAGGGTCCGAGCTGCTCGGAGCCTCCAGCTGGGACGCAGTCTTGTTTCACATCCCCGGCTCCCAGTGAGCGTTCACTTGAGAGCGGGGGGTGTGGGGGCAGGACAAGGCGACGAGGAGATCAACAAGCCAGAAGAAGAGGTGAGACCCGGTTGCAAAATAGAGGTATTTTGGCCGGAGGACCAGGTGTGGTACCCTGGGACCGTGGGTGCCACAGGGGAAGATGGAAGAACGAAGATCCAGTACGACGACGGGGACGTAGAGAACGTCGTGCTGAAGGAGGGAACATATCGCTTATTTCCCTCAGAAAATGAAGAAGAAGAAGAAGAAGAAGACGATCGGCAGCAGCAGGTGACAGCGACTCCGTGGAAGACTGCGCTGCTGAGACACTGGACGGAGAAGCTGGGGAAGAACCAGCACTCCGACACAGCAGCAGCGATGCAGGCAGCGGCGCTGGAGAAATCGACAGCCGACAACTACGAGAGACACTGGAAGAAGTTCGTGAAGTTCTGCACCGAGGAGAACCTACGGTGGTTGCCGGCAACAGCAGCCACTGTGCAGTTGTACTTGGCCGCCCTACAGAAGACAGGTACTGTGAAGGGGACCTCCCTTCAGCCGTACTTATCGGCCATCAACAGCTTCCACGAAGACTTCGGCTTCCAAGGACCAGCGAAGGGTCGCGCTGTCACACGTGCGGTGAAGGGCATGACAGCGATGCAGACAGCAGCAGCGGAGCAGCAGGACGTCACGGAGACGGTGAGAACTTTTCTGCCAGCGTCGGCAGTAAGGTGCGTACACAAAGCTGCTCTTCAGTTGCCTCTTGTGACTGTAGAGCAACGGAAGCTTCTCCGTGCTTGTGTGTACGTAGTTGTCTCCTTTGTGACTTTTGGCAGACCGCAGACTGGCACGGCGATGCTGCGGGAGGGCTTGCTGAGGGACAGCAACGGACTCTCGATCGTGCTCGAGAAGGAGAAGGGCAAAAACCACCTCTTGTGTAAGAGGAGGCTCTACATCCCACGGGAGGGGGTAGCAGAGCTACACGAGCTGCTCGATCGGTGGGAGCAAGCTCGTGATGAAGATTGGCTGCAGGCTGCTACGGCGAGTACAGCCAGAGCAGCAGACACGGCCAGCTACTGGAGGCTGCCGTGTGACAAGAAGAAGCAGTTCAAGAACGTTGATGCGAACGAGTGGATTGTTTGTGCCTTGAGCACGTGGGTTGTGTCCCTCCGGAAGGGGGGCATTACACAGCCCACAGCACTCGAAAGGGTGCCACTACGTGCTCACGAGCAGTGGGAGTAGTGATGGAGAAGGTATGCTTCTTCGGGGGGTGGGTGCAGCTGTCTTCGGCAGTACACGCCTACATTGACCCCAAAGCAGTAGCAGACGCCGACATGGTCTACTACTTCGGGTGGCTAACACCGGGATGGAAACAGACAGCAGCACCGATGGACTGAGAGGGTGCCGGCACTTATCTCTGAAGACATGGCAATGATCCGTGTGCAAAAGAAATGTTTAAATTGGAGCACAGTGGAATTTTAGTGGTTTCTGCCACGTGTAGATCAAATGACCCGTGTCATGCTTTGCAGCTCTAGTGACGGTTCGTGTCACGTGTAGTAGGCACAAAAACTAGACAAAAAGCCCGTGAAGCGACATCAGCTTCAGCTCTGTTCTTTTGCCGTCCCTACCCACCCAACCCAGAAATCTCTGTTCACTTTGCAGAGGTTTATTTCATGAAAATACATCCATCAAAAGTAGACTTTAACTAACACTGTTAAGTCTGGCTGGTAGCTTAGACAGCACTGGTCAGACAAAAGCTATTTTGTGTAATGGATGGCCCTCCTGGGCAGGCAGTGTGCCTTTTGGCAATGATCCGTGTGCAAAAGAAAGCTAGGAATGGCGGGAGCGCGACAGTGATGCCGGTGCCAAACGCTGATACTGGGAAGTGTGATGACATATGGGGGTGTCTTGACTGAGCTGTGAATCAGGGTTGGGCTGAGGGGTCTTTGGTGTGACCGCTGCATGGATTGCGCTGATCTTGGCTTCCTGCTGTGCGCAGCACCTCGTACTTCACGGCCGTGATGAACACGTTCTTGGAAAATGTTTACACGGGTATGCCTCTGCTCCATGCCACCAGACGCAATGTACTATGATATATACAACAGGTCCGAAGCGCATCCTCGAAACAATAAGTTTACAACGACGACTTTCAAAGTCTTTAACATTAAAAGACATGTTACGGGCCTGCGCCAGGTGCCAAGAGGCGGGTCGCTCGCTCACCGCCGGGTGATGACAGATCATGGTGAAAAGACCTCTGTGTGTGAGGGCCATGCGGAGGTTGGCCTGCAGGGCGTGGAGGGTGGAAGGCTGGGCATGCGGAGATTGGCCTGCAGGGCGTGGAGGGTGGAAGGCTGGGCATGCGGAGGTTGGCCTGCAGGGCGTGGAGGGTGGAAGGCTGGGCATACGGAGGTTGGCCTGCAGGGCGTGGAGGGTGGAAGGCTGGGCATGCGGAGGTTGGCCTGCAGGGCGTGAAGGGTGGAAGGCTGGGCATGCGGAGGTTGGCCTGCAGGGCGTGGAGGGTGGAAGGCTGGTCATGCGGAGGTTGGCCTGCAGGGCGTGGAGGGTGGAAGGCTGGGCATGCGGAGGTTGGCCTGCAGGGTGTGAAGGTGGAAGGCTGGGCATGCGGGAGGTTGGCCTGCAGGGCGTGGAGGGTGGAAGGCTGGGCATGCGGAGGTTGGCCTGCAGGGCGTGAAGGGTGGAAGGCTGGGCATGCGGAGGTTGACCTGCAGGGCGTGAAGGGTGGAAGGCTGGGCATGCGGAGGTTGACCTGCAGGGCGTGGAGGGTGGAAGGCTGGGCATGCGGAGGTTGGCCTGCAGGGCGTGGAGGGTGGAAAGCTGGTCATGCGGAGGTTGGCCTGCAGGCAGGGCGGCATGGGAGGTGGAAGGCTGGTCATGCGGAGGTTGGCCTGCAGGGCGTGGAGGGTGGAAGGCTGGTCATACGGAGGTTGGCCTGCAGGGCGTGGAGGGTGGAAGGCTGGGCATGCGGAGGTTGGCCTGCAGGGCGTGTTGGGTGGAAGGATGCACAAGTGGATGGCCACGCGGGCACATACTCATACATTACTTGCTTTTAAACCTGAAGAGTTTCCAATGATTGTTTGTGCAGGCGGCTTAAATACTGGAGCTGGGGTATGTTTCGACGCCTCGGGTTTGACTTCCAATACCCAGATTGCTCTAGCTGCATGCGAAGCAAAGTATGGTTCTTGTAGCTCCGGCCGTTGTGGCTATTTCAGCTACTACTACAGAGCTGGAGCTCTCCAGTGTAACTGTGGCAAGCCTATCGGAGAATACGAATTCATTTATAGCAATACTGGCTACACGACTGTGGGCAATGATTACGGAGGATCATCGACGAGTGTGAGCGGGAACACCCTCTTTACACGCGTCAAAACCTCTTCAACGTGCAATAGCGACTCATGGGGCCTTGCCTTGGGTGATCTTGGGACCAATACAGACGGTTGCGGTGAGTTTCCAGCCAACGATGTCCTCTTGTTGTGGTACAGTACTTCGATGGACAGGGGCACACGGCGGGGGGGGGAAAGCGTTCCGGCTTAACTTAAAATTGCATATTTAACAAATTACAATTGAGCAAGGAGAATGTTCAAATTGGAGTGCAACAGAATTTTTGTGGTTTCAGACTTTCAGAATCCGTGACTCCTGCTGCAGTAGAGCCGAATGACACATGTAGCTCCGTGACACAAACATGATGTACAAGTAGCCACGAAGCGACACGCCTGTTCAGCTCTGTTCCTTTTGCTCTTGCAAACAGGAACTTCACGGGTACCTACGGTACTCTGTGAGGCACACTGCAAATCTGATTTTGTAAGAATTTCTTCACCTGTTTCACCTGGGGCTCCTCCTGGCTTCCCCGGGAGGGGAGGGAAATCCTCTGGAGTCTTGCCCTTAGCATTTCCAGCCATTCTTCTCTCTCAAAGGAGTCACAGTGTAGTCAATCGTACTGCCGTATTAGCCGATGTGAAGCCGTCGTTTGCAGTCGTAAACGCCGTCCCCGCGACTTCGCCGTTAGATCTCCTGTCGTCGTTCGATCGCCGTCGTACAACCTAGTGGTCTTGTCACGACCTACTCTACTGTTTACAGGTGAAACAGGTGAAGAAATTCTTACAAAATCAGATTTTGCAGTGTGCCTCACAGAGTACCGTAGGTACCCGTGAGGTTCCTGTTTGCAAAGAGCAAAAGGAACAGAGCTGAACAGGCGTGTCGCTTCGTGGTTACTTGTACATCCTGTTTGTGTCACGGAGCTACATGTGTCATTCGGCTCTACTGCAGCAGGAGTCACGGATTCTGAAAGTCTGAAACCACAACAATTCTGTTGCACTCCAATTTGAACATTACTGGCGTAGGTGGACACGTCAGCACTTTCTCCTCCTTTTTGCAACTAGGCTATGTGGATTTGCACATCGGAATTAGCTGCCTGTAACTTCACTGCATGCTCTTCCCCAACAGTTAAGCGCCCCGCACTGGAGTTTATTCATGAACCGAAATGCAAGCAGGGTGCACACAAGCAACACAATGCAAGCACGAGCAGGAATGGATGCTTGCTAGTTTTCATTATAGATTACATTTAGTGTAGCAAGTCTTATTCCTCTCTTTCTCTTCTCAAGCTACGGCCTCTCTGGCAAGCTTTCTTTTCTCGGTGCTCTGCCTCTCTGGCGAGTCTTCTCTTAGGCTCTCTGCCTTCTCTTCTCCATCTGTCTCCATTACTCCCGAGTCTTTGGCTGGATGAGTGTCTCACAGTCTGTCAGGGAGCAGGCTGCTGCTACGAAGCTGCGCGGCTAGTTCCGTGCCTAAGCCTCTCTGGCTGTGCCTCTCTGGCTAACGGCAACGGATAGTAGCTTCCTCTCAGTAGCGCAGAAGCTTCCTCAGCAGCAGCCTCCACCCTGACCCTTCCCCCAAACCACAACCAACAGAGTCAGCAGGGATGGGAGGGAGGGTTTTACAAACTTCAGAGCAGAAAGCAGGGGCTTTCGGGATTCGGAAGTGTGGAAACTGACTCCCCGTTGTGGCGTCCGCAATTGATACTCCGTTGCGGACGGTGTCACCCCCGTGACACCCCGATCGGGACGCCACTCAGAATGTGTCGTATTCCCGATCGGGTCCTCTCCCGGGCGACAAAAGTCGCGCGTGCTCGATTTCTCAGTTCTGAATAACCGAAATTATCGCGAGCGATAATTGTGAATTATTCATGAACCGAAATGCAAGCAGGGTGCACACAAGCAACACAATGCAAGCACGAGCAGGAATGGATGCTTGCTAGTTTTCATTATAGATTACATTTAGTGTAGCAAGTCTTATTCCTCTCTTCTCTTCTCAAGCTACGGCCTCTCTGGCAAGCTTTCTTTTCTCGGTGCTCTGCCTCTCTGGCGAGTCTTCTCTTAGCCTCTCTGGCTTCTCTTGCTCTGCCTCTCTGGCGAGCTCTTCTCCATCTGTCTCCATTACTCCCGAGTCTTTGGCTGGATGAGTGTCTCACAGTCTGTCAGGGAGCAGGCTGCTGCTTCGAAGCTGCGCGGCTAGTTCCGTGCCTAAGCCTCTCTGGCTGTGCCTCTCTGGCTAACGGCAACGGATAGTAGCTTCCTCTCAGTAGCGCAGAAGCTTCCTCAGCAGCAGCCTCCACCCTGACCCTTCCCCCAAACCACAACCAACAGAGTCAGCAGGGATGGGAGGGAGGGTTTTACAAACTTCAGAGCAGAAAGCAGGGGCTTTCGGGATTCGGAAGTGTGGAAACTGACTCCCCGTTGTGGCGTCCGCAATTGATACTCCCTTGCGGACGGTGTCACCCCCGTGACACCCCGATCGGGACGCCACTCAGAATGTGTCGTATTCCCGATCGGGTCCTCTCCCGGGCGACAAAAGTCGCGCCTGCTCGATTTCTCAGTTCTGAATAACCGAAATTATCGCGAGCGATAATTGTGAATTATTCATGAACCGAAATGCAAGCAGGGTGCACACAAGCAACACAATGCAAGCACGAGCAGGAATGGATGCTTGCTAGTTTTCATTATAGATTACATTTAGTGTAGCAAGTCTTATTCCTCTCTTTCTCTTCTCAAGCTACGGCCTCTCTGGCAAGCTTTCTTTTCTCGGTGCTCTGCCTCTCTGGCGAGTCTTCTCTTGGCCTCTCTGGCTTCTCTTGCTCTGCCTCTCTGGCGAGCTCTTCTCCATCTGTCTCCATTACTCCCGAGTCTTTGGCTGGATGAGTGTCTCACAGTCTGTCAGGGAGCAGGCTGCTGCTTCGAAGCTGCGCGGCTAGTTCCGTGCCTAAGCCTCTCTGGCTGTGCCTCTCTGGCTAACGGCAACGGATAGTAGCTTCCTCTCAGTAGCGCAGAAGCTTCCTCAGCAGCAGCCTCCACCCTGACCCTTCCCCCAAACCACAACCAACAGAGTCAGCAGGGATGGGAGGGAGGGTTTTACAAACTTCAGAGCAGAAAGCAGGGGCTTTCGGGATTCGGAAGTGTGGAAACTGACTCCCCGTTGTGGCGTCCGCAATTGATACTCCCTTGCGGACGGTGTCACCCCCGTGACACCCCGATCGGGACGCCACTCGCAATGTGTCGTATTCCCGATCGGGCCCTCTCCCGGGCGACAAAAGTCGCGCCTGCTCGATTTCTCAGTTCTGAATAACCGAAATTATCGCGAGCGATAATTGTGAATTATTCATGAACCGAAATGCAAGCAGGGTGCACACAAGCAACAACACTGCAAGCACGAGCAAGAATGGATGCTTGCTAGTTTTCATTATAGATTACATTTAGTCTAGCAAGTCTTATTCCTCTCTTCTCTTCTCAAGCTACGGCCTCTCTGGCAAGCTTTCTCTTCTCGGTGCTCTAGCCTCTCTGGCGAGTCTTCTCTTAGCCTCTCTGGCTTCTCTTGCCCTGCCTCTCTGGCGAGCTCTTCTCCATCTGTCTCCATTACTCCCGAGTCTTTGGCTGGATGAGTGTCTCACAGTCTGTCAGGGAGCAGGCTGCTGCTTCGAAGCCGCGCGGCTAGTTCCGTGCCTAAGCCTCTCTGGTTGTGCCTCTCTGGCTCACGGCAACGGATAGTAGCTTCCTCTCAGGAGCGCAGAAGCTTCCTCAGCAGCAGCCTCCACCCAGACCCTTCCCCCAAACCACAACCAACGGAGTCAGCAGGGATGGGAGGGAGGGTTTTACAAACTTCAGAGCAGAAAGCAGGGGCTTACGGGATTCGGAAGTGTGGAAACCGACTCTCCGTTGTGGCGTCCGCAACTGATACTCCCTTGCGGACGGTGTCACCCCCGTGACACCCCGATCAGGACGCCACCCAAGGTGTGTCGTATTCCCGATCGGGCCCTCTCCCGGGCGACAAAAGTCGCGCCTGCTCGATTTCTCAGTTCTGAATAAGCGAAATTATCGCGAGCGATAATTGTGAATTATTCATGAACCGAAATGCAAGCAGGGTGCACACAAGCAACACAATGCAAGCACGAGCAGGAATGGATGCTTGCTAGTATTCATTATAGATTACATTTAGTGTAGCAAGTCTTATTCCTCTCTTCTCTTCTCAAGCTACGGCCTCTCTGGCAAGCTTTCTTTTCTCGGTGCTCTGCCTCTCTGGCGAGTCTTCTCTTGGCCTCTCTGGCTTCTCTTGCTCTGCCTCTCTGGCGAGCTCTTCTCCATCTGTCTCCATTACTCCCGAGTCTTTGGCTGGATGAGTGTCTCACAGTCTGTCAGGGAGCAGGCTGCTGCTTCGAAGCTGCGCGACTAGTTCCGTGCCTAAGCCTCTCTGGCTGTGCCTCTCTGGCTAACGGCAACGGATAGTAGCTTCCTCTCAGTAGCGCAGAAGCTTCCTCAGCAGCAGCCTCCACCCAATCCTGCACCTAGCAGGGGCTCTCCTGACAGAGCCTGGGGTTCTCTCAAGGGCCCTAGGCACACTCACCCAATCGGGGGCATGGGAGGGCCGAGTGCACGAGTGAATCACCTGTCTAGAGCAGCGCTGCCGCGGCCTCTGCCATGGCTCCGGGAAGGATGAGCTTCTGCTCGGTGTCCAGCTCGCAGTAGCGCTCGAAGCAGTCGCTCTTCCAATCTCCTTGCATCTTGATGTACAGGCTGTTCACGTCCAAGCGCATGGCCGCCGTGTCCCCGCCCCTCCGCAAGGAGTGCCCGGCATAGCTGGCCGGGTCCAGCCCCACCCGCTCTGCCAAGGCTTTGATGCCTGTCACCAGGGCATCGTGGGTCATGGGCACCACCGAGGCCCGCCTGCCCACCGCCTTCTCCATCACGAAGAGGTCCGAGTCTCCTGGCCGCCCCACCGGGCTCGCCATGAGGCGCGCGAGCGCCTGCACCGGGCACAGGAGCGATCCCGGCACCGCCCGAAGCGGCACCCAGTGCTGCCGCTCCCCGCACTGAATGGTCTTACTGTGGCGCACCCTGACCCACACCACCGCCATGTCGTCCTGGAACAGGATGTCGTCTCTCACCAGCGCTCCCCGCGTGTTCCACGCACCTGTCTTACCCGTGGTGAGGTTGTCCTTCCGGAACAACCTGAAGAAGCCCACGAGGATGGCTGCCCACAGAGACATCTGGGTGAGGTCATGCGTGGAAATGATCTGCGCCATCTTAGCCAGGTCTGCCAATGTGAGCGGCATGACCGGCTTGGGAGGCCTCCCCCAGCACCGCTTCACCCCCTGGAGGGTGGCCGCCACCGCGTGCCTGGCTGCCACCGGCACCCACTCGTGCCCTCGCTGTAGGTGCAACTGCCGAACCCCTGCCAGGTAGTTCTTGATGGTGTCGGGCTGCACGAACCAGCTGGAGAAGGTGATGAACATGCAGAGAGTGGCGTCCGTGGCTGGCAGGAGGGGGTCTAGGCACCCCATGCAGGCGAAGGCAATGCAGAAGGTGACGAAGGCTCTCACCCCTGTGCCGTAGCACCTCCTCGTCTCTGGCGCCAGGGCTTCCGCCCTGCAGCGCTCCGTCTCGCGCTGCAGCTCTTGCACCAGCTCCTCTGCCCAACCCTCACGCCCAGTCAAGGAGGGCCACCGGCTCCGGCCCCACCCGCACAACAACCACGGGCCACCTGGTGGGCCCCCAGGCGGTCCTGCCGTGCCCTCGCAGGTCGGGGGCAGTGAACAGGTGTGTGCCCTGCGCCCACTCGCGCACCACCTTGAACACTCCGGGCAGGCTTCTCACGAGCTCCCAGCCCTCGTTCCCCGGCCACACCGGCACGAGGAAGCACGCCGCTGTGCCCCACTGCTGTCGCCTCTTGCACTTCAGGAAGTTCTTGATGATGGCCACGATGATGCTGAAGGGGAGGTTGCCCCAAGCATTGTGGCCGTCGAACTTCTGGACCCGCGCATCCTCCGCCCTGCTCCAGCTCAGGTAGCAGTAGGCGTTCGCCCGGGACTCCGCCACGCGGGCGTCCACTGTGAACGGGCCGAACTCCTGGTCCAGCTCCGCCCACCGCACCGGGCAGACCATCCAGTCGTCCCGGTCCTGCCGCCAAACCGTGGCCTGCAGGAAGGCACGGTGTTCCACCAGGAAGCGCGGCATGTCCAACCTGGAGAGGAGGTCCGCCAACAGGTTGTCCTTGGTGGAGATGTACTTGGGCTGCAGGCGAATGTCGTGCTTGGCGCACGTGTAGAAGATCTGCCGCAGCAACGGCAGGTGCTCCACCGGCCCCCACCAGCTGCCCACCTGGTACATCGCGGACTTGTTGTCGATGTTCACCACAATCGTACACCCCGCCATCCGGTGCCCCCAAAGCACCACCGCCCACCAGACGGCGAACAACTCCAAGTAGTTGATGCTCCAATTGGCCGGGCACCCCGGTCGCCTCGGGAACCAGGGTCGCTGAGGCAGCCTTGCCAGGTCCGCCCAGCTCAGCAGGAAGAACAACTTCTCCCAGACTCCACCGAAGCCCAGTGTGCCTGAAGCGTCCGTGGCGAAGTGCCGCTCGTCCACCAATCGCCTCTCCAACACCACGCTCCTGCCGTTGTACTGGCGCACCACCTGCTCCAGCACGGCCAAGTCCTCGAGCACCGGGTGCGGCAGCCTCACTGTCTTCCTGCCCGTGGTGGCCGCGAGGAAATTGAAGCCTCTCCTCGTGTAGAGGGAGAGGCCCCACACCACATGGCTGCAGAAGGCCAGCAGCCCCAACAGCGACTCCAGGGCTCTCCGGGACACCATGCCCCGCGCCGCCCGCGCTCGCAAGTCCCCCGCCATCTTCACCACCACGGCGATGCGCTCCTCGTCAATGGACGCCGTGCAGACGTCGCCCTCCGTGCTCAACAGGACCCCGAGGAACTCCAGGAGCTGCGTAGGACCCTCACACTTCGCACTGTTGACCTTGAAGCCCAGGAAGGTTAGAAACTCGACCAGCAGGAGCATAGCCTCCTCCGCCTGCTCCCTGGTCTCGAGAATGCAGAAGAAGTCGTCCAGGTACCCCACGGTGGGGATCCCCCGCGCGCGCATCCACGCCACGATGGCCCTCGTCCACCTCATGAAGATGCCTGGCAGGGCCCGGTGGCCAAACGGAGCCCGTGCATCCATCCACCGCACATCGTCGAACTCAAAGCACTGGTGGGGCCAGTACATGGACGCGATCCCCTTGCTCCGGTAGTCGGTCTCCATGTCCACCTTGAACATCCAGTACTTTGGCCGTAGCATGCCGTAGGCCTCCTTCACGGTGGTGAACTGGTCCTTGTCCAGCTCGATGCGGGCGTTCACCCCCACGTCCTCCGGCCGAGAGTAGTCACTCACCGGCCTGTACTTGATCCTGCCCTTCCGCACCTTCTCCACCATGCCGAGGGCAATGATGCCTAGAGGTAGGCGCCACCGTGCCAGGAAGATGTGACCCGCCTCGCTCTCGCGCCGAATCTCGTCTCTCATGACCTCCATGTGCTCCGGGCCCACGTAGTTGGGGACCCGGTACGGCTCGGCCACGTCCATCTCCTCCGACGGCCACCCTGCACCGCATGCCGCGCACCTCACAAGGAAGTCCACATCGTGCCAATCCTGGAAAGCGGCCGCCACGAGATGCGCCCGACTGGTAATCGTCGGGATGGCGCAACCAACACGCTCGCACTCCTCCTCGTAACACCTCCGCTCGTTCTCGCCCGTGCCACATCTCTCCATGTTCTCAATGGTGGCCCGCTGCAAGATCTCCGCGCGGATCGCCAGCCATCTCGTCGACGTGCGCACCCGTCCCGGCTCCTCGGGCGAGCGCCAAGCATCGGGGTCCGTCTGCGTGACGGGGAGTGGGGCGATGCGCTCCACCTCCCACCGTAGGGGAACTCGATCGTGCCTGCGAGGTCCCCCGAGCACGTCCCACACCGGGATGAACTCATCACAGCGCAAACCATCCCACCATCTCACGGGCGCCGGCCCGCCCGCCGGCACGTCCACCTCGCGCTCACCGTGAGCGTGCCCATCAGGAAGAGTGGCCTCGTCCTCGTCCAATCTCTCCACTACCGGCGCCATGTCCACCTCCACCGCCGGGCCCGGCGCCGTTGCCGGGACTTCACCTGCCCCCGCCGGGGCCTCCTGGCTGCTTTCCGGCTCCCCCGGCGGCACAGCTACCGCCGGGATCAGCCCCTCGCATCATGGTTGAGGACCTGGACACGCCGGGTCGGTCCGGACGTGCCCCTCATCCCCGCAGACACTACACACATGTCTGAAATGGCAGTTAGGCTGATGCCTGCAGTGGCCACCGTTGTGGCCGTAGCACGCATCTGGAATGCCACGGCCACGGCCCCCGGCTCCACCACCGGCTCCACCACCGGCTCCACCACCGGCTCCACCGCCGCGTCCGCCTCGGCCTCCGCGGCCCCCTCTGCCTCTGCCTACCTTACCGTTGCCATCTTGTGGCTGCTGCGGCTGCTGCGGCTGCTGCGGCTGTTGTGGCTGCTGAGCACCTTCACGTTGCCACTTGTAGTCATTGCGCTTCTTCTTCGCGCCCGGCTGCAGCCGGTGCTGCTGCTGGTAGATCCGCCACACGCGGTCGTACCCTTCCAACGAGATGCCCACGGTCGATCTTTGCACCTGACGAACCAGGTGCTCGTAGAACTCATTGAAGTGGTAGAAGGTGAAGTCCGCCGCGATCGTCTTCGCCCAAGCGAGGAAGTCCACCAAGTCTTCCCGCGCCTCCAATGGCGCCTCACACATGATTCTGAAGAAGCCCCTCTCCCACTCGTCCATGTCTTTGCATTTCTTCGTTTTAGGTACCACCGTGAGTTCGCCATCCTTCATCTTCAGGCGACCCTCGTCCTCCTGCAGCAACCTCTGCGGTGGTTGCACCAGCAGGTTGACCCCCGCGAGGGGCCCCCGGGCCGGGATCGCAGATGGGAGAGTCCCCGCACCTGGTGGGCGAGCGATGTCTTCGGGGGCCAACTCTCCACGAAGTGCACGCGCCAGCTGCTCCTCATTGACCGTCCTGAACGAACTCCCCATCGCTGCCAGCTGCTCCCGACGAGCCGCGTCCAGGGGCGGGAGCCGAGCACTCCCTCCCCCCGCGGCCCGAGCCTGCTCCTCGTCTGATTCCCCATCTTCTCGTTTCCTCTTCTTAAAGAAAGAGGGCGCCATCACGTCGGTCAACAGAAACGACGGAACTTTGGATTTGACGAACGTCTGAAATTCGCCAACCCGCGCCTGCAGCATGTGTACAAACGCCCTCCAATGCTCTTGCGTGGCTTCCTTGCCAGCGGGAAGCTCGTCCAGCTCGCACTCCTCCTCCGCCAACTCCGGGAGTGCGTTCACCATCGCTGGGAAAGCATTTGCTTCCAACGCCTTCATCGGTAACTTACCGAACGGATGGATCCCTTTCAGCAGCGTGAGCTGAGACCGGAGCTTGGCCGCCTCGTGCACCAAGTCCGCGCATGCCTGCGAACACTTGGCCACGTCCCAACCCTCAGCCGTAGCTACTGAATCCCTCAGTGCTCTCGCCAGCAACTCCGCTTCGGGTGGCACCAATCCACCGCTCAGCAAGGGAGCACCCGCCGGTGCCCCTCCTCGGGCCTCCAAGCTCGCGATGCGGGTTCCCAAAGCGTCAAGGCGAGCCCCCAAGGCGGTGGCGATTGCCGCCGCGATTGCGCTCGGGTCCACCGCTGCCGCAGGTGCAAGGGACACCGTCGCGGCAGTCCCGGTGCCCAAACCCGTTGCGACCCCGGCCGTCCCCGAAAGGACACCAGTGCCGAGGCCTCCTGATCCTGCCAATGCTCCGGACACCGCTGTCGCGGGAGCAGAGCCCGCCGCCGCGACAGTCCCGATGCCCGAAGCCCCTGGGGCTCCAGCCGTCCCTGAAAGGACGCCGCCACCGGAGCCCGTCGCCCCCGCCGGCCCCGAAGATGCAATTCCTCCTGCACCAGCCCCAGCAACGCCTGCCGAAGCCCCACTCGCGGAAATCACCGCGTTCGTTCCAATTACCGGCGATGTCAGGCTGAAAAGCGCGTCCACCCATGCTTCCACCTGCGCAAACTTCTCAAGTTCTCCTGCCTTGCGCTCCGACCAGCTGCCCGGCAAAGCCGGCCACAATCCCACCGAAAGCGCCCCCGTGGAATCAACAGTGAACAAGCCCGCCTCCAAGAGAACATCTGTCTGTGAGCGCACATCTTCTGGCAGCAGCTGCAAATCCGAAAGGGAAGAATTAACCCAAGCAAGAACCTGCTGCCGCTGCTTCTCCCAAGAGCCCATCCTCATGCGCGCAGAGACCTTTAGAAACTGCCGTAACTGTTTTAACTTCGCTTTCGCAACTGTCGAAGTCCAGACAATCAAACGGTCGTTTCTCGAAGACATGGCGAACGATTTTCAAACCCTGAACAGTAAAATTTGCCGTCTACCGATCGGCCACCAGACTGCAGTAAAGAAACTTCTTTGATGAACCACTCCGCAACGTCTGCAAAGGTCAATGTAACCCCTTCCGTGTGATGAACGACTGCACTCAGGGATGAAGATTCTCCACTTTGCTAGAACTAGACGGCCGTAGACGTCGCACTCTGTACACCGTACCCGGAGCGTGGCAACTGGAAACGTTGGAAATGCCGTGCGAGTACCGTGTCTTCTAATGGGCATCAATAAAATCTCCTTGCGACGTCCGGCAGCCTCAAACAAGAACACCCGAGGTAGTGTCCCGGGAAAATACGCGGAGGAATGAAGTCCGCCGGCGGCTCTCTAGGCAGCCAAAGTTGGCAAGTAATGCAGCACGAACACGGAACAAAGGCCGGATGAGTCCAGCAGCGACGATCAAGTAAAGCTGCGTTCAAGAAAAATTCCGCCCGTACTGCCAAAACGTCCGTTTGAGTCGCCGCGTCTACCGAAGTCGGTTCAGAAATCCCACTGCCTCGCTGTATGCCTTTAGCAGGCATGAAATGTAAAAATTTTAAATGTAAACTACTTCCACACTAACTGTTAACCAGAATTTTTACAAACTTCAGAGCAGAAAGCAGGGGCTCTCGGGATTCGGAAGTGTGGAAACTGACTCCCCGTTGTGGCGTCCGCAATTGATACTCCGTTGCGGACGGTGTCACCCCCGTGACACCCCGATCGGGACGCCACTCAGAATGTGTCGTATTCCCGATCGGGTCCTCTCCCGGGCGACAAAAGTCGCGCCTGCTCGATTTCTCAGTTCTGAATAACCGAAATTATCGCGAGCGATAATTGTGAATTACGTCCCTGGTCCCCTAAGGGGTGAAGTTCCACAAGTTTTTGTGCATCTTCATATGCGCTTAGCGAAGCTTACTGCAAGGTTACTCTCACAACTGGAAGGATTACCTTTGGATTTGCAACCTGCACAAGATCGAGTCATGGGCTCGAAGTTAGTGAGAAGTCTTTGTCTACGTCGTTGGCTTTGCACGGCGGTTGTGGTTTTCCACTACCACTGCAGGCTTTTGCGCAATTGCGCAAGCTCACGGGATACATGCTACCACATCCATCCAAAAGGGTGTCTCCAAATGCTTCTAAGGGCTGTGTCAGTTTGGCTGCGCGCAGTTCAATATGCATCACCTTTCAAGCTGGAGCAAGGCATCAAGGAATTAGGCAGCCCGCAGCATGCAAGTTACACGGCTGATGCGCGGGTTCACGACGAGCTTTTCGAGGACTCAGAGGAAGATGGCAAAAGGGACCACATGAGTGTGGGTTCAAGACGCTTGCTTTGCCACTATGGTGGATCCAACTATTGGTCTTGCATAAGCTGTGCAGGAAGCCTCTCCAGCTCGACGTGCCGTTCTTGCGGCATCTGCAACAGTTGCAACTATTGCCAGGGTAAGCACGCTTGTGGTAGTCCACCCTACGACCGAAGTTCGGGAGTGTAATGCACCAAACGGGCAGTTGGGTCGGGAGCGGTGGGAAGAGCAAAAGGAACAGAGCACTTGCAACGCGAAAAGCCACCGATAATGTCACTGTGCCACGCAGGATCAAATAAAAGATGACGCGTGAGTGGTGTTCCCCTCTTACGGAGGCACGCATGAGTGGTGTTCCCCTCTTACGGAGGCACGCATGAGTGGT
>LGRX02012277.1:0-38371 GCA_001247695.2 Cymbomonas tetramitiformis
ACATGGGCTGCCCCACCCTGCCGCTTCACTTGTGCTGAAGGGGCACACACAGTAGGTATCAGGCGAAAACCCCTTAGTTGAAGAACTTCTTAGTATCAGAAGAAAACCCCTTGTAGACAGATTGACTTAAAAGAAGACAGCGCAGAAAACCAAACATGCATACGGTGACTGTGGGAAAGGAAATACCCTTTCTGTCATCGCGTTTCCTTTTTTTTTTTGGACCGCAGCCGCGCCAGGCTGTTGAGGCGGACCAGCAGCTGTGGAAGGAAAGATGCGTTCTTTAAAAGAATAAAAGAATAAAAGAAAAAAAAGAAGACGATGAGGGAAAGGCAAGTAGAAGCAATATTCTTACCTGCGGCTGGGTGAACCTGCGTGGGAAACAGGGAGTGCCCAGTCATCCGTTCGACGCGGCTAAACCCCTCCTGGTCCAATCTGCTGCCGCGGTGGACCTTGAAGTCACTCCTGGCGAAATGATACTCCAAGGCCACGCGCTCATGGATCGCGTGGGGGGGGTCGGCGTCTTGAACGGTGTACAGCCCGGTATCCGGGTGCCGCGACTTGATCCTGGAAGAAAAGAAACGTACGATGAGGTTGAAGCAAGAAGCTGCCGAAAAGTAGGGCAGGCAGGTTAGCATGCGTACCATACAACATGCGTCGTGGTTTGATCACCACGTTTGGCGACGGTGGTGTACTCCACCAAGCAGTCGCCGCATGCTGGGAACACGACGGTGTACCAGTTCGGTCCCTCATGTTGCCTGCGACAGCGTTCGATTTCTTTTCGACTCTTCATGATGTCGAACTTGCAGTCGACGCACAGGTCGACCAACCAGCAGCCGTCAGCATCTTGTTCATCACGTCGCGTGCGGTTTAAGACTTTCTGAATATATTTTTGGGAAGCAGCATCTGGGTCATTGCACGCGCCTGGCATTTTTGCGAGAAAGAAGGAAGTAAGAGGTAAAGGTAAAGGGCGGGCGCTGCGAAGGTTAAAATTTGTTAAAGCTTGCAGTGGGGGATACCATGGGGCATGCCCGCCGCAGCGGCGGGCATGCCCCAATCGTACGAACTGTAGCGCAGAGAGTCGAGTTTCAGGGATTTAACAACAAAAGTCGAGGCATCATCGAATCTAGGGAGCGGTCGTTTGTACTTCGCCAGAAATCGCCGGCGACACGAGCGTGGCAACGCTTGTGTCACGCCTTGATGAGGTCAGGTCGCGATTTCAGGTCACCATGACGCGATCAAGCCATGACATCCTTCCCACCTGGTGTTGGATAGGCTTTATCGACCTTGTAGTCTTGTGCCTTAAGTTTTTTGGTGAATGCATTGGCACCGCTCATTCCGATCTTCGGGTCCAGGTATAATTCTTGGAGTCTACTCTCAGATATTGGTTTACTTGTCATACTATATAATAGTGTTACATACAGTATACAATGACTTATCAAATCAAAGCTTACACAAAAAGTCAAGCACGGAAACTCGGTGTAGCAAAGTACTTAAGGAAATCTATAAAAATTGCGAAATTGTATTGGTGGACATACTGCCCAATCATAATGCAACTCATATTGTGGACATATTAAGCTGGGATTACACCGTGTATCCACCAAAGCACTTTGATATGATCTGGGCAAGTCCACCATGCACGGAATATAGCAAGGCCAAAATATATCAACCACGAAACCTGGCGTTGGCTGATAGCATAGTTGAGAGAACATCGTGCAAATAATGGACTACTTCAAACCTACATATTGGTTCATTGAGAACCCAGCAGATGGTGGCTTAATGAGACATAGACCGCGGTGATGCAACACATGAACAAATATATCCACACATGCTGCTATTGTCAATATGGATTTGAGTATAGAAAAGCAACTAACATATGGACTAACCGGGAAGGATTAGATCTGAAGATGTGTTTCGAACACAGCACACCGTGCCCTATGATGAAGTTAAAAATGGGCAAAAACAGAGCCTTATAACGTCAAAAACTGCACTCTGCAGATCGCGAAATGTTTTCATTTTTCTTCCACCTTTTCTGAAATAATAATAATAATAAATACTGATCAGAAAAAAATTATGACAATAGTGCGTATTAGTACTCAGATGGGTGACACGTAGATATATAATATCTTGTCTATTTGTCATTTTGCGGACTGCTCCCGGACTACACGCGGACTGAATGCGGTTACACAAAATCTTTTTAAAATATAATCTTTCTTACGATCGGTCCGATTGGAGGTCAAAAAATATCTGCCAGATTTTGTCCACGGGAGTCCGTGATCAGTCCGTGATCAGTCCGCGTGTAGTCCGCGATCAGTCCGCGTGTAGTCCGGGAGCAGTCCGCGTGTCCCCGGTGATCTATGCAACATTGACAAATAATGGTGTAACACACGTGTGACGCTGCTTTCAAAACAATATTTACAAAAACAATAATTATCAGCTTGCCCACACCATAGCCTCACAAACTGTTTACGGTACGTTCTGCACTTCTGCTCACAGAGATATCATGAATTCCCCGCCCCGTGTCCCAGATGATGTGATCATATGCCCTAAGACTGGAGCTGAATGACCATTTATGGCCAAGCCCTTTGGCTGTCCGGAAACGATTCGTAAGGGCAACGTAGGAGGCAAGATCAAGTGCTGCTGCCGTAGGAAGTCAAAGAAAACTGGCGTATGGACAGAGTGTGAGGCATCCGCTGGTCGCCAACTTCCTTTCTTCTCAGAACAGCCTCTGAGTCCTTTGATGCCACTGCTAGATCCGGCTCGCTTGAAGCCGCTTATTCTGGAGTGTTTTGACTGTGACGACCCGCAGCTTTACGCCCTTGTGGCAAACAAGTTCCGCAAGTTTATCGCTGACTCTGCCAGTGCTTATGAGTCGGGAAAGATTATTGAGATGTGTGATAACTCGGTCACTGCAAATATCCTTAATAGTAGTGAAGCTGACGCCAAAGAGCTCGTTGTTGATGCGGCTGCGGCTTTCGCTGATTTTTCCCTTGCGACACCTCAGTCTTCAAGCCTAGTGTTGTCTCCGATCACAGCGTCTCCTCCTAGTGCAGTTTACAAGAAACCACAGCGTCGTTCCGCAGCGGCTCGCAGTCCGCATCTCGCAGAGTCAGTCCACTCTGCACCTGCAGCAGTTGACCGCATGTTTGAGTCTATGAACCTCAACGCATCACCGCCGGTTCCCGATATCACGTTTTTTCAAAACCATGGCGAGTGAGCGTGACAGCCTCATCGCGGAAAATGCGGAGCTTCGTTCTGAGCTGGAGGGTTTCAAGAGTACTTTAGCAAATATTGAGGCCCGTCATTCGCTGGAGTTACATAGACTCCGGTCTCAGCTAGAGACTCCGGGTCAGGCAGATAGCGACGAGTCGCAGCCTGCTGACAAGTTAGGCACTGCCACCTCGCCCCGCTCGGGCACGCCATCCGAGTACACCGCGGAAGACCCCAACGACGAGCTTTCCTTTCAAGCGGTAAGCACTGACCTTTTTCTTATGTCATTCGTGCAGGTGTCTTCATTCGTAACCTTTTTTACTATCAACTCGCAAGTATGTCGCCCGCCCCTTGTTTGCTTTTTTATTTTGTTATTGCGTTTGTGACTGACAATTCGTATTTGTATTGTATGTCTCGTGCAGTGCCGCCCAGACAATTTCATTACTTCTCCACACGCGGAGTCAACAACGGCGTCTGGGATAGCGACCACTGGGCCGAAGCGGATCTTGCGGGTTACCGTGAGAAAGCCCGTGCAAAGAACGGTTACACCTACCGCGGGGCCAATGCCTATGAGCGGGCCTTGGCCTTTTCTCAGTCAGCTCCGATTAAAGAGAACTACTTAGCCATCTTTAAACGGTGGGCTCGTCGGCAGCCGAATCTGATCAAGCTTTTTGCGTTCACCGTGGTGGTCACAATTCTAATGTATGTCTTCTGGTATGTCACCGGCGAGATATACGATGCGTTCAGCTGCGGTGACAGAAACCTCAAAAAACTACAGCACTGGTGCCAACTCCGAGCTCTGCAAGGCCCTGAACTACATTATGACGGCCATCACCGAGAACCAATCCATTGTGTTCAAAGCTTTTGGAGTGCAGGTTGCAGCCGGTGTCGGTGTTTTCATGTACTACTTTTATGACTTCTTGTTTGGTGCTGACAAGATTGCTGCCGAGTTCCACCCCTAGAGTGACAATCCGTGTTGTACTAGTGTAGCACGTCACTTTGAGCCCAAGAGGCTGAAATGTTGTGGTAATACATTTTCACTTTAAAGAGGTTTTGAGACTGTTCAGTGAAACTGTTTCTTTAACCTGCAGTGAACATCCGAGTTCAACCGCCCACCCGCTCGCACCCTGCTGCATGTATGCACGCAACCGAACCGAGCACCCGAGCATATTATCAGCAATAACAATAAACACCAAAGCATACCTGTAGTGATAACAAGCATTTAACATAACATAAGAATAACATCTGCTTAGCTTCAGCATAATACTTATTATCTATTTCAACACCAATGAATCTGCGATTGTTATCTTGGCACACTTTACCCACCATACCAATTCCCATGAATGGATCTAATATCAAATCATTCTCATTTGAATAAGTTTTAACAATCCATTCTAATATATTATAAGGCTTCGCCGTCGGGTGCTTACTTTTGTAATTACCATTAGCAATATTTATCACAGATTTGGGAAATCGTTTCCCGTCCGATATTGTGTTACACCAGATATCAGATAGTCCCGTACTCAGTCTGGATAAACTCTCTGTGATAAATAAACCCTAAGCTAGATATACCCGGAACGGTCTCGGACGGTCTCAAATTCTAGCCTACCTGTGACACAGCGTGTGTCACAGCACGAACCTACAAATCAGTCAGCAGTCCAGTGTTGGTCCTAGGAGTCTGTCATAGGGGGCTGCACCGGGACTCCCGGTCAGGGCTGCCTATACAGATTTCAGCATATTGTCATACTGTCATACTGTCACACTGTCATGCCGTCATCGGATCACATCGTCAACCCCTAGACATCTGATACTCATTTTCATCGTCTCTTCAATCTGAACCTGAATTCGACCGTAGTCTGATGATCTGACCAAGTGTCACCATCACTGTTATACAGCACTGTCATACTACTGTACTGTCATACTGTCATACTATCATACTCCGGACAACTGGTACTCATTCTTCTCGTATTCGCAAGCCCAACTTCACTGTCACCGTGTAATCCCACGATTCTCTCACGATAACTCAACTCCGTCAGTCACGCAGTGCCTCCTGGCACACTCTGACAGTATTTGCAACATCATATGTTCACTCTAGACATATTCGAGCTACGCACATTCACAGAGACTCTCCGACAGACTTATTATATTCGGATATATTACATGTTATCCTGTATATTTCAGCCTGCTTTGATATCAGTGAGTCTATGAATATTCAGGTGTTATAATCAGATACACAGGTGAGTGCTTACCGAATGTAAACTTAAACTGAATGGAAGGTGTGATAAATTAATAAACCTAAACCTAAACCCGCAACGGTCGTCACTGACCACTGTACGAGTACTCCTAGTCACTGTCTCAGTTTGGACCCTTCTGACTCAGGGGCCTGCCTGTCAGGGCTGCCCGGCCAGAACTCAGTACGAACTTATACCGAACTCGGCGCACTATGCGCGCCTACACTATAGCATATACACCAATCAAACTGACTATGATTTTAGACAAAAATAATACCAATTAATCATACTAGTTACTTACGTACTTCGGATATTCACCAGTGTTAAGGGCGAAAAGAAAAAGAAAAAGAAAAAACCACGCCCGTCGGGCGTATGAGTAAATTAATTTCCGCGGCCCTACTCTGGGCCGGACCGCCACAAGTGGCGGCCTTATAGGGACAATTTACACCGGGTGGTTTTCATCTATTTCATCCTCTTGCTTTTCTTGTCTGAGTCTTCTGTATAGCTGGTAGGTGCTGTGTGCGTAATCCACTGCTGTCAGGTCGAGTATCCTGTTGGAAACAGCACAGCAGCCACGGGGAGAACGCTCCCGGCGAGATAGAACGAACTCAATAATAGATAATACAAGGGAATAAATACCCTAGTCGGGACAAAAGCAGGTTCACCGAGAATGACACACCGGACATGACACCTGACAAATATGACAGTCAGGGTGACATATCCAGCACACCACCTCATTAGAGGTGGACCTACAGCTTGTGCATGACACCACCCTAGCTACTAGAGTTTACATCTAATGAGAATGTGAAAGTCTAGTGGCTAGCAAAGATCACAAGATGCACACAACAAGATCAACAAATATACCGGCCGCTAAGGAAGAACTCGTGCTGTGGGATTTCTAAGGTTTAATTTCTGCCGGCTAGTGGTCAGCAGCAAGTCAAGATGCCGCCTGTCTGCTTGTAAGAAATAGATGAATCTCGAGAAAACCTTGCCTGTCGGTTTAGCAAAGAACAAAATGTAGCCACGATCCCGCGTCTGTGCGTCTAGGGATAAATGAGGGCTGTCCGAAATGAGCTGCTGCCCGCTAGTGGTCAAATGAAATCTCGAAAATCACCGGAAAGAGCATCCTACTTCAGCTAGTGGTCGAAACATCTACGAGAAGTGCCCTGCCTGTCCGTTTAGAAATTAAGAACAACCAGAAGAATACCCGCCATCAGAGTCGTAGCCAGCACCACCAGATTCGTAATCGTAGTGGTCGTCGTGCGAATCAGAACGAGCACCACCAGAGTGGTACTCGTTGTAATCGTTCTGCTCGTGGTCCTGCGAAAAATCGGAACCTTCGTACACCGGTTCAGCGTCCTCAAGAAATAAAGATGCGCTACCAGTAGAAATATTTTGCTGCGGAGAAAACTCAGTTTCTGAAACTTCTAAAACTCCACCATAGTAGTCGCCCTGGAAACCTGTGTCCAGGGTGGGCTGCTGTTCCAACTGTGAAGGAGAAAATGTCGGATTGGCCAACTGGCCACCACTCTCCTCCCAATCGTCGCCGGATTCGTCGTAATACCCAAGTGGGTACTCCGATTCATCTTCACTCTCACTACTGTCAAAAACTGCGTGAATATCTTGCTCTGACTCAACGATAGGAGATCCGGAATCCACGGAGTGAAAATAGTGACGCTCAATGAGAGCAGGAGGGGCCTGCTGCGTGAGCCTGCGCGAACTGGAACGCCCAGTCGCGGGTCTGGTAGTGGTGATCTGCGAAGAAACAGATCGGGTGTCTAAATCCACGGGTCCATTTCCAACGCCCTTCTCACAGAAACAGACTTCTGAAGAAACAAATCGATCGGACACAGCACCACCAATTGCTGTGCCTTCTGAGACAACGATAATGCTCAAAATGACCGGGTCGCAAACTGCATCAGGCTGTGGTAAAATCTGCGGAGCACTCCGAAAATGATCGAGAGCTCTAGCCTGGGCTTGGCACAATGAAATGAGCTGGACACGTTTCAGGAAATCCACCTTCTCCAATTTCTCATCGCAAGAAAACAAAAGAGCTCGAAGCTCCTCATCGGGCAAAATATCTGCGAGAGCCATCGCGGAAAAAAGGATCCGTCAAAGTAAGCGAACGCGCGAATAAGAATGCCGATACCACTCAGCCGTAAATACCCGTAACTGCCGGACCGTCCAAGCGAAAGCGAAAATCAGATTCCGTAGGCCGCGAGAAAGATGGCTGAGCTCAAAATAAAGATAGAGTGAATACGGAATGAAATTTACGCTAAAAATCACAATACGCAAGCGTAAAGTGGGACCAAAACCTGTTGGAAACAGCACAGCAGCCACGGGGAGAACGCTCCCGGCGAGATAGAACGAACTCAATAATAGATAATACAAGGGAATAAATACCCTAGTCGGGACACAAGCAGGTTCACCGAGAATGACACACCGGACATGACACCTGACAAATATGACAGTCAGGGTGACATATCCAGCATGTCCTTTGTAGTGCCTGCGTGGCTTCTTTTTTTGTTAAGTCCAAGCTGCTCGAGTATGTCTTGGTTGTGTTTGTACACTGTGCCTGTCCTGCCCACTGCGAAGACATGGAGCTTGGCACGGAAGCCGTGTCTACGTAGTAGTTGTAGCAGTGGTCCGTATTTCATGTATTTTTCCAAGAGCTTGGGTCCCCATTTTTCGTCGTCGGTGTGGGCCACCTCAATGAGGTGTAGGTTTTTGACTCTTGCCGGTGCTTCCTGTTGTGTGCATTCCCACCCGTCCTCTAGGTCTTCCAGGCCCTCTATCATGACTATGTCTACAAAGCTAGGTATGGTGTCGGGTCCATCATGCCTGCCTGGGTTGTCCTTTCCGTCATGTCGGCATTGCCCTCTGGTGAGTATGTAATTCGGGAGTACTCTTGGCTTAACCCCTGGGTCCCTCTTTTTTCCGGTGTAGGCGAGGACTTTGCACCCTCCTTTCCTATGGTGGTCAAGTATGTGTTTAGTTCGTCTGCATGGGCGTCCGCCCTATCTGAGAACATTCCTCGCATTTGTGGGTTGTTGCATCCACCTAGGGCGTGCCCTACCCTCATGAGGAAGCCCTTTGCGTAATCCACCCCTTTGTGTCCACATCCTTCCAGGGTGCACTTTCCGCTTCCTCCGGCTGAGTTTTTCGCCGTCTCATAGTCTTGTGCTGGCAGTATTCTCAGTCTGCATTTGAGTATTGTTTTTCGTGCCGCATAGGTGGCTCGTTTCCAGAAGCCGTTCGCTATTTTGTGTAGTGGCTTTGTCTCCCTTGAGGTGCCCATTGTTTTGTTTAGCCAGTTTTCGGTGGCCTTGCCCTCTTGAACCGGGGGGGCGTTCCTGTTTTCGTTCTGTTGTGTGTCATGTCGTGCTTTCGTTGTTTCCATCTTGTTCTGGGCATCGGGTCCTCCATCATCGCATGGACTCTGGACTCCTCCGTGACCCTGTCATGGTGAGCTTGTCTTTCATTTGCCACTCCCCTTGAGGCGCTTCCTGCTGTTCAATGAGTTCATTGAGCATTCCCAAAGATTTCCTCATCGTTCTGTTCCCCTTGGGGCGCTTCAAGTCTCTCCGCGAGCTCGTTGAGTTCCTCAAATATTTCTTCCCCTTCAGAGGGTTGGGGTGGTGTCCTCTGCGGGTTTGGGGTCGCTTCCTCGGGTGGGGTCCGTTCTGCCCTCTGTTTCCCAGTATTCTTGTTGCTCCTGCATTTCTTGCATAAGAAGCATCTCTTCTTCCTCCCTTTGTTCCATCATGGCCTTTATTTGCCTGTCTTCTTCGTCTCGGGTCTGGTCGGCTTGTTGCTGCTGGTTGGGCATCGGGTCCCGTATTGTCGCTTGTTCCTCTTCAGTTTGCTGTGCTTGGTCATGGTGCGCTTCCCACCTGAAAATGCGCTCTGTTTTCAGTTGGTGGGTCCAGGTTGTGGGTTCTCCCTGGAGCTCGGTCATTTTTGCTGAGAGTCTGCTGTTTCCTTGAACTTGCCGTTCACGGAGTAGTGTAGTTACATATTTTTGTACCGCGAGCTTTCCTTTTAGCTCTCTGCTGCCCGAGTCCCCGTCTGGTACCATGGATTTGACTTTTATTGTTTCGTCATTATCCCATGCTTCCGTGAGGGTCCCTGTGGTGCAGGCTTGCTTAGCTGCCTCGTCGGCTTTTTCGTTTCCCGTAATTCCCGTGTGTGCTTTGACTTTTAGGAGTGAGACGGTGTGCCCCGCTACTACTAATGCCTCAATGTTGACCAGTATGGCATATAGGAGGTCCCGTTGTTGGTGGTGTTCCATGCTGTGGGGTTTCGTTCTCATGCTCTCCAATTGTCTAATAGAGTTGGCACTGTCCGTGCAAATGGTGAGTCCTTTGTGTTAAGGGCGAACTTATTAGACAAGCGAATTGGTTTTGAAATGATACTAATCGAATCGATTTCAGGTTACGAAAATGAAAGTAATTATGGATACGTATCGACAGTTAACACGATTAATCGTGGTTGTTATCAATATCATTCGATATGTTCGAAGCACTTATCGTTGTCGCTCGATACACCCCTGGCATTGTTGTTTTGTTAATCGCTTTTGGGGTATCGACAAAACTATTTTGCTGACAAACGACACGACCGTCGATTTAATGCTTTACAGATTGTTTTGTTTGTCGATACTCCGTATTGGCCTATCGGAGTTATTAATTACGATTGTCGATTGTCGATTTGACAGTCAATGCGGCAGGGCACATATATTTTCATTCTTGCTTGTTTGCGCGCCACGTAGGATCACCCCCGCACGTTTCGGTCCGTTGCGGTTGAGGTTTTCTGTCGTTGCAGAAATTGTTTACTACAGCGCAGCGGCGCAGATCAGCGCGGTTCGTAGTTGAAAAAGATATACAGTTCTTGGAAAATTCATAATGCCACATCACGATATCGACTGTTACATATGTACTGTGAAGAAGCTCGCCCAATGTGCATGTCCCCGCAGCACCGCACGAGACATGTTCCTTGAAAAACGACGTCTGGCACGGATGCAAAGCAGCAGCCTGCTGAAGTTCGGTTTTCAGCGAAACGTGAACCCCGAGGCAGTGAACCCCGACCCACAGGTGAACAAGAAACAGCAAGTCAGTATTCAAAGTGTTAGCAGGGCTCATGCATTTTCTGATTGCAAGCACAAAATCACTGAGACTGTGAAGTTTGACGGCGACACAATTTTTTGGGCGTGGGGGGAGGATGCAAACGATTCTGTAGGGTGTATCCCGAGGGAGCAAGCTCATGAATTGCGCGACCTTTTGGCACGCGCAATGAAAGCACAACGTGCGCGCAAGTGTGCAGTAGGCGCAGACTCTGATCAGGACTCTGAGTGAGCATGAAACACTGTGACCACTTAAGTTGGTATCCATTTATGGTATAATACTTTGTTTGTCGATAATGAACTGTAATATGTGACTTTGAATTATCGCATTACTAATTGTTTGTCGGCTTAGAAACGGAGTTTGTCTCCTGAATTTACTGCTTTTTAATTTTTTGTTTTTGTATTGTCGGTAGAATTTTGAAGTTTGACTTAGATAATTAGCTTTGTCTATTGTCATTGTCATTTATATGTAATAATAGCACCTCCGATTTAATTTATTCCAGAAACAACAATGCCAGGGGTGTAGGTTCGAAAAGTTCACGTTATCTTTCGATAGGTTAAAAAACGTTCGGTTGTAATAACTGAACGATTCATTGTTATTTGATAAGATTAAAAAAATCACAATACCGGGCCTCGTTGGGCATTAGCTTCATTTTCGTAACCGGTTTTGAAATCGATTCAATAAGTATGAGTTGGAAATCGATTCGATTATCTAATTCTTCTGCCCTTAAAACTAAGGGTGGGCATTACGATTCATTTCATTCTCCGTAATCGATTTTGAAATCGAGTCGATCAGTACGGAGTGCGAAATCCATTTGATTTTATTTTTTGCCCTTGACACTGGTGAAATTTCAAAGCGCGTAAGTGAGTGTCATTCCAATGTGATATCGTGTTGATTGGTGTATACGCCACAATTATAATCGTAACGTTCCTCCACTAATCGATTGCTGAAATCTGCCCAGGCAGCCCCCCCAGTAGTACTTGTGCAGGCCCCTGACAGATTCCTCAATCTGTCCTGACTCGGGTGTCATGTGGCACTTGCAGTTTAGGGTTTAGGTTTCCGATCGGGTATATTGCCAGTTATGGCTTAACATATGATTACCTTAATCAATAGATACGGTTACCGAAAGTCAACCCTGTTGCGCCCACTCCGATATATACTGCTTAGGTATATATCACTAGGTCGCGGACCCATTCCACGCATTGTGTTATTTTTTATTAACATGGTTGGCTAAACACGCCGTCCGTGTAGGTGGTGCGCCTTGGCGCCACAGGGCACTAGGGTGCGTTTGATAACGTGATGCGGTAAATCATTGCTTGGGGGTCGCATGGCGGGTGGCGGGCGACTACGGCATGGTCACGGTCAACCTGCGGACGCAGTTTGCGTCTGATCGACGTGGACTCCTCGGCTGGGTCTCAACATGTACTTTATCGCGAGTGTTGGCCATCCCCTATTTCGTCCTCCCATGTTTGTCCTCCGCATTTTTTTACCAAATCTGTTTTTCGCGCGTGCTCGCCGCTCTGTGGTT
Organism: Cymbomonas tetramitiformis; assembly: GCA_001247695.2. Lineage (NCBI taxonomy): Eukaryota > Viridiplantae > Chlorophyta > Pyramimonadophyceae > Pyramimonadales > Pyramimonadaceae > Cymbomonas > Cymbomonas tetramitiformis. The sequence continues at coordinate 12,087 of LGRX02012277.1, forward strand.
GCTGCGCACGCCTACTGTAGGCATCTATCATCTATGGCAATTACAAGATCTATAGCAAGGCGTAAGCTCCTAAAGATTCCCACCCTTGCTTAACACCGGAGACAATTCGAAGCACATAAGTGACGATCATGATTAATTATTCGTTTCAGTTTGAATTCGATTTTATCGGTGTATACACAATCAACAATATTAATCACAATTCCTCAACTAATCCCTTGCATAATACGGCCGCGTGTCCGTTCTCAACTATGCTCTCAGGATGCCGACTTTCGAGGAAATCAAGTAATCAACCTTCTACTGTAGATGCGAATACCGTATGTGTATTGTCTTTTATGAGAAGTTACAAAAATGCCGTCAATGCATCTTCGCTGAAGTTTGCCGGCAAGTTCAACAACGATGTCGGTGCATATGATATCAGGGCATACCACTCCGGAACGGGGAAACCCGATTGGTAGAAAACTGACCAAGAAGCGGAATCACGGTCACAATAGTCCAGGTCTAGGAGTTGTGCATCATGGAACAAGTAAAATATTTTCTCAACGGTACTTTTTATCTAATCTCATTTCAGTACGAGGAAGCTAACGGATTGAGTGAGTTTTGTGCTGAGTTGACAAACCAAGCAAAGTGAAAGTAATGTTTTGTAGACATCGTTTTGGAGGACACTTGCTTTGATGAAGTGTTATGCCTTAAAAATGCTAGGAACACACACTGCTTATGCACATACTGCTTTACAACAGTGTCAATTACAAACACAATGAAACCAATGCTTAGCTTGAAGTGCACTATGCACTTAAAGTAGTTGCAATTATATTCATGGTCTAGAACTAGAAAACCAACTAACCGCACTCCTCGTCCGAGTCCATAATACTCTCAAAATAGTTGTCGGCACACATCCCATCGAAAAATGGATCCTCCAGCTCCCTCCATCCTTGCATGCCACCAACTGCAGCGCTCTCCTCCTCCGTCAGCAATGCTGCAGTAAGCCTTTCATGCATTAATTCTTTGTTCAAACCGACACCAATGAAAACCACCTCGCTATGGCGGTCGCCGAAATTTTCACTCCAAAGTCCAAGGTTCACCAGTTTTCTATAGGTCCCTTTCTCCTCTTTCTCCCACTCACTTCTATCGACTGCAGCCAGAAAGGGCATCTCGTTCGCAGAGAATTCAAAGTGTTGGCCAGCCGTGTGAAGATTCATCGGGAAGGCATTTGCATTCGCAAGCCATATTTGACCCTTCGTTCGAATGATCCCTCGGAATAAATGTACACTGATATCGCTACCGGCATCACCATTCTCCACCACTGCTCCATAAGATCCAAGCCCTTCGAAAATTGCGTTTAGGCGCTCTGGGTGGAAGGGCATTTCTTTCGAGCGGAATACCAGGCTGGATATCCCATACTCTTCAGTCTCTGGGGTGTGTTCCTCCTTCTCGAGCTCCAGCCTCCAACCTTCAGACTGTGACGCTTCCTCCATATCAAAGAGCCCTGTGTTAATTAGAGCCCTGGAGACATCCAGATCCCCAAATTTATCTTCACGTGGGATGAGAAAACGCGCTTTAGGATTCAGTTTTTGCACCAATGCCTCTATTTCCTTCAGTTTTTTTTCGCTATTCTTTTTCAAGAACATAGGAGCCTTGCTAATGATAATGACGTTGGCATACTCAATCTGGTCCAGCCATAACTGAGAAAGTGGGCGGCTGTCGGTTTCATCTTCATCCGCCTCGTCTTCGAGCGCCTGAGTCAGCCTCTCCACCAGCGCGGCCTTCACTCCGCTCGCGTCCAGCTGTCTGTCCGACAGCTCTTTGCGCAGCTGCGCGACACTGAGGCGGCTGGCGTCGAGCACGCCCGTCTGTTCTTCTTCCACGTTCACTTCCTTGTCATCACCTGCCCCATATTTTCCGACCATCCCAGAAAAGTTGTTTTTGTCCGCAAGTGTTTCAATCGAGGCAAGGATGTCGAACACGTTGAGCGCGTCGACAACCGTAACTAAAGTGTCCAGTGTGGCGAAGTGGGACAGTGACTTTTTGTCGCCCGTAGCCACAGTAAGCTTCGTCACGCCACCTGCATCAACGTGTTGGGGCTCGTCGACGTCCATGGTGAACGTCTGCGCAACCGGAAGCGGCTCGCTGATGCCCGTGGACTCGATCACCACATAATCGAACTTCTCCGCGCTGAGGTTCTTCACTGTTCTGAGCAAGTCCCCTCGTAACGTGCAACAGATACAGCCGTTGTGCAATTCCACCATTTCTTCCTCTTCGTGGATCACTTTTGAGTTCTTTATCTCGTCAGCGTCCAGATTGATCTCGCCCATATCGTTGACAATAACTGCCATCCTCAATTTATCGGCATCACTTCTCTCATTGTTGATCCGCAGAATACGCTTCAATAGCGTGGTCTTGCCTGCGCCGAGGAAACCGGAGAGCAAGGTGACCCTCATCAACGGATCCTTTGCGGCGTGGGCCACCTTGCGTCGCTTGCTTCGTGTGGTTGGCATTTCTATCGGGCACCCAACCGCGAGGTCGGAAGCAGCAACTGGAAGGAGGCAAAGTGGAGTGGAAACGCACGCGGGGCGAAGGAGTTACACGCGTAATTTGAAACGGAGGCGTTATATAGTGAGGTAATGCGTGTGATGCGTGGTGTGTGGCAGGGGGCGCGTGGCGCTTCGTTCGGGGGAGCGGGCACTCCAGACTCATCACTTTTTACTTTTTAGCTTGCGTTTGGGGAACCTCCGGTGATGCGAAGTGTCGACACGGAGTTAACGATCAACTTCAAGGGAAGTGTCGACATATCAACAGACGAGAGAGAAGATTCAGGTTTTCTTCGACCTGATTCGGCCACACGACAGACTGGCTACCATACGCATAGGTTACAGACCAGATTTTTTGAAGTAACATGTGCTACCGGGTTTATACTCAATACTGTGACTCTTGTCCCCAGAGATTCTCCGAGCGCGGCCGCTGCATGCGCGGCCGCGAGGGTCGACATTACAGATCGAAGAGGCTCGGAGAAACTTATGGACCCCACCGAGTTACAAACCCTAAATGTCTATTTTCGTCCATAAGCTCTGGGGACAAGAGTAGGGTTTATACCCAGCCATTTTCGACCTTGTGGCCAAGAGTGGGTGGGGGGACGGAATAATAAAACATTTACGCTAGCAAAGGGGACAAAGTCCTGAGAGTGCGGTATCCCTGCAAAGCATGCTAGTGAAAACACCAGGGGCTACTCCCTCTGCTATAGCGCGCCCACAAAGGGGCTCAGCCCACTTTTTAGCAGGGTGACATCTAGAGAAAAAGCTAAGTGCTAGGCAATAAAGCCTTGGACGTTGGGTTGTCGAGAGAAGGTGGGGCGGGGGGGGATCAATTCGAAGATCGGTGTCCGTGCGGTAGTCGGTGAAGTTGCAAGTTCGACGAGACTCTCTGTTGTCGGTAATCGGTGTTGGTACTAGACCAGTCGATATAAAGATCTCCACTAGGCCTGTGAGATGTGACTGTGTGGCATTTGCGAAATTAATCGTCATCGTACGATCATCGTCATTTTGCGATTGGACGCGGGCACGACTGGCGCGACACGATTATAATAATTACGTAGAGTAAGAGTTTTATTACTCCGACGATTGCAATTCTCTATTCTAAATTCTCTTTCGTCTCAATTCTGTCTGGCGTGACACAGGCGAAGTGGCGATGTCATCATTATCGTTTGGCGCGGTCGCCAGATCGAAATTTCGTTGGTGTCGCCCATAGGGATTCGAGCTTTGATTAGTCAAGTAAGCAAGCAAGTAAGTAATTTGCCCGGGTTCGTCCTTATAAAGAGCAAGGGTAAGTCGGTGAAGTTCGACGAGACTTTCGGTGCGGTGGTCGGTGCGTTCGACGAGACGGAAATTAGATCCTACCAAGAATGCCACGCCACGGATGTGGTAAGGGCTCATAACCTCATTGAGAGTGTGACTCTCGGGCGGTCGGATATATATATGCGGGAACAGGTGTTCCGCTCGGTAAAACAAACTGGCTAAGCTCCCATAAACAGTCCGGCATAGTGCTTTTATCATGCATCTCGGAAACCCGGATAATACGAAGTAATGACTGACAATACAGTACTACTGTATTGTCATCCTAGCTACTAGCGGAGTCACGGTTTCGATCAGAGACGGGTCAGGCTAGGGGCTATCAGAGCCCATAATAATAACCCTGAACCTAAAGTCCAGCACACCACCCGGAGCTGTGACTGTAGCCAATAGGGCTAGGCAAGCGGAGCTAACTAAACAGATAACAAACAACAGTTTACTGGAAACAGATATACTTCTAGCTGGGTGCCCGGGGACTTGTCCCGGCACAACCCACCACTGCGGCTAAGGCTAATCACACCTCCAGGGCTTGAAATAAGCAGACTCAGCCACTGTAAAGCCGGTCGGCATAGCCGAGTTCAGCCGACGGATGCCAAGGCAGGAAGACATCCGAAGTAAGTTGAGATGAGACACCATGATTGTTGACACCACCAGACCCAAGCGGGTCAGGCGGATCCCAAAGTGGAGTGGCAAAATCATCAGATTGCAAAGCCGCTGAGGTCGATTGAGAAAAGAATTGTGCCACATCCCGCGGCGGCAATGACGAACCAGCGGTAACCACAGGCGGGCAAGGAGAATCCAGCACCGCATCACCGGGATGAACTGCACTGTAGCCGTAGGTGGCTCCGGGCTCAACCAGGCCCCTGACACCACCGCCGACCACGAGGGTCGGCATCGCCGTAGCACTGAATAGAAACGTAGCTACCATGAAAAGAGTGAGTGCAAATTCTCCGATGCCAAATAGCCTGGAGCCTGTGGGGACTCCGAACCGCCGAAATGCCGCAGCCGTCGGCGGTGCACCCCCCTCAATTTCAGTCAGGCAGACACCAGGAGGGCAGTCGGAGCCCTCCACATTTTCATCGGAATCACACACCTCAACAGGCTCAGAGTCAATGCCAAACCAGTCAGGGTGGACAGTGTTGAATGTTTTGAAAGAGTTGTCAGCAGGAGCCATCGGGCCGAGAGCCAAAGAGGCAGACGGCGGCACAAAGGCGGCACGGCTGACCCCATGCAAGTCAATCGGCTTACCATGCACGGGTGCAGAGGCCTTCGGCAGCAGTTGCCTGCCAGCGGTCGGCTCAGCGACACCACCAGCAAGCGGACCGCTGACCTCAGCAAATGCAACACGGCCAATGGAAAGATGCTCAGCAGGCGCAGACTCAGCAGAGGCAGCAGCATCCTTGAACTGCTGCAGAGCCGTAGGCTCTGGAGCAAAGGAATGCGCAGACAGTTCACAGATTTCAGGTTGCCCCACGAGAGCACACAGGTGCTTCATGGACCCCTCATCCCCAGCGTCATAATACCGCTGAAAACGAAGGGCAAGCACGTCGGAGTCATAAGACTCGACGGCTTGGCAGTAGGATGCCGAAATGGACAATGGGTGAGTGTCCTTGTGAGGACACTCACTCAGCCAATGCTTTGACCCAACGGCGCGGCACTTCTCGTGCCTGCACGTTGGGACAAAGGTGCCAGACCGCTTGTCAAAAGCCACCTCCGAAGAGGCGGAATGAGCAAGCGGCTGCACTCCAGGTCGGTGGAAGCCGCGCGGAGTGTGCTTCCCATGAGGCGGCTTGGAGCCACCCTTCTTAAGGGAATCCACATCCCGCTGCAACTTGACCAACTGAGCACTGAGCCGTTCAACGGCCGAAGCCAGGCCAGTGTCAGTGGTGCAAGATGCTACAGACATGGGGCGCCCTGCAGTGCGCTTGCCCGAGAGCCGCCCGCAGCGGTACTGCTCGCGCACGCGTGCCTGCAGGGTGAGCAGACTCACAGCCGCACGCTGGTCAGCTCGAGCAAACGAGTCAACCAGCGTGGCGTAAGCCGGTCCAGACAGGGCAGAGAGGAATTGCCTTTTAACAGCGTCTTCGGGCAGTGTTTGCAGACGCTGTGCATCCCGAAGACAACTGTTAAAAAGACGAATGCCAGAGTCAGGGTCGTGTTCATCCGAGATTCTCACATCAAGCAGCTCAGTCAGAGACTCGAATGGAGTCGAATCATCAGCGAGCATACGCACCACCTCGAGGGTGGCACGTTTGCCGTCAGCAGGAACATCGGCCCCAGAAGCCTCCACCCAATTACGGGCAGGAGACCCTGGCGCAGTCAGCAGCAACAGCACAGAGTACAGGAGCTCATTAGCAGCAGGCATGACAGGGACATCAGCAGCAGACAGCTCAAACAGGGGTGCAATTGCCTGTGACTGCAGCGTGAAAAGCTGCTGAATTTCGGAGATCAGCTGTGAAAAAATGTCCGAAGCCGACGATTCACTGCCATGAAATTTTGCCGTTTTGTCTCCCAAAACCTTAGTGGCTGCTGTTTTCGCGCACTGAACATCGAACGAATCTTTCCGTAACCTCTGCACGAGCGTTGCAGCCGCAGCCGACTCGTCAGCCGAAGCCAAATGCGGCGTTGTAGGGGTAGCCGAGTTTAATGCCCCAACATCATCGAAAATAGTTGCTAATTTACGCGCCCTAGCGCGTGTACGTGGTCTCTGCGGTGTGTCCATTCTCAAAATGACGGTGAGATGGGAACGCGGGCTAGCGGTGCGACAGCAGCGGACAATCCCGCAGCGGCCAATTCCTGCAGGAGTCTCAGCAAGCAATAACATAATCAAGCAGGTCATGAGCCGAGTGGCTAATCGTGGGAGCGACCCACAAAACGCGGAGTGTCCTGCCCGCTGATCAAACGGAACGTAAAACATAACCATACCCAGCGACGATACTCTGCCAAATAAATGCCAAAAAAACTGATCTCCATTTCAAAAGGAGGTCATACTGCGGAGAGAAAACCACTGTCTAAGGGGGCGCCCACCCCATCTCTGTGTCAAAACTTAGCCAATCATGGCAACAGCTTGGCGCTGTGCCATCAGAATTACTAGGGAAGTGGTGACGCGCATAACCTGCGGGAACAGGTGTTCCGCTCGGTAAAACAAACTGGCTAAGCTCCCATAAACAGTCCGGCCGAGTGCTTTTATCATGCATCTCGGAAACCCGGATAATACGAAGTAATGACTGACAGTACAGTACTACTGTACTGTCATCCTAGCTACTAGCGGAGTCACGGTTTCGATCAGAGACGGGTCAGGCTAGGGGCTATCAGAGCCCATAATAATAACCCTGAACCTAAAGTCCAGCAATATATAAGGGATATATACATCGGTCAGAACAGGCAGGTGAAGACACAAAACTCGGAAGTCTAAGATAGATGATAAACCATAATTGAGGGTTGTGTGCTATCGGAGACGGACGCGGAGCGGAACGGCAAGTCAAGGCAGTGACACATGCACGGCACTCCGCCGAGGGGGAAACGCAGGAGATATACCCCCACCTTATGGTCCTTCCCATGAGAGACCTTGGGCTTGGGGGAAGGAAGCAAGGTCCCCCCGACCCCACCCAAAGTCCATCCCCCTCCCACCTTGATGCCGCCATAAATGCTGACTTGGAGCACTCTTGGAACACTCGTTTCTCCGGTCTAAGAATGCGGGGAAATGAAATATATTAAGGATCGCCCAAAATTTGTCGCCGCGCGGGCGATTTAACCCTAGCATTCCATGGTCACGACCCACGTGGTCGATATAAGATCGCATGTTGGGCAAAATCGCACTTGAGAAATATACATGGCAACGGAAAAAAGTGCCGAAATCCGTGGTATTTCAAAATCGTTTATGGCCGCGAAGCCAGGTGGCGGGGGCGTGGGACTTGGGACCTCGATGGAGCTCGGAAATTATTGTTGGATATATAGGTCTGCTGTATATATCTAGCTAGTTGATATAAACCCTGAATTGAGGTGAAAGGCCATCTTCTTGGAGACGGATTGAGACCAATTGCCTCCCTTGGCGAGGGGCGTGGCCGCAAAGCGGGTCTTGATGCGGCGGTCCGGCTTGTCCGCACGGAAAGTGAACCCGCGCGGGGACGGCTCGGACTCAGTGGATGCAACAAATGCGGCTAGCTGCCGCTTCAAGTCCAAGACCATAGATCGCAAATCGGCGAGCTCACCGGGACCGTTGGAGTCCCCGTCGTTCTTCTCCATGAACTGCGTGCCATGCGAATACCGGTGGGTGGATGCCGTGGCGGTACCCGCCCTCACGTGCTCGGAGTAGCACTCACGCACCCATTGCTGGATGGTGAGAAGGTCGTGGGCGGCTCGTTGATCGTGAAGAAGAAGTCGCGACACCACCGGCTGGTAGAAGGCGGTGTCGAGTGCTTTAATGAAAAGGACCTTGACGTCCTCGTCCAGGAGTGTCGCCCTCATCCTCGCAGCCTTCAGCGCGGCGTTGAAATCCCCGATAGCGTCATGGGGGTCCACGCCCGCAGAAATGCGAATACCCAACATGTCCGCTTGCCCCTGAAAGGGGTCACCCGTCGGGATCATGCAGCGGGCGAACTCAAGTAGAACGCGCTTACCGTCGGCCGGTAAGCTGGCGTGCGAGGAATCCATCCAGTCTGCCGCGGGTGACATGGGGTCAATCATCAGCTCGAGCGTGGAGTACAACAAGGTATTGGCCTCCTCGCGGATGGCTAGGGTTGCGTTGTCGAGTACGAAGAGGGGTGCATACCCGATGTCCTCGGTCACAAAAGCTGTCTGCAGCGCAGAAACCATCCTAGCGATTAGCGCTGACGCGTGAGTCTCAGTGCCGGAAAACCTCATGTTCTTGTGCTCAAATAACTTTCGACGGACGGACTTGGACACCTTCATGTCGAAGTGCTCCCTCTGCAGGGTACGCACTGAAGCCAGGAATGTAGCTCCTGTCGAATTGGCGGCCGGCTGTGCTGCCGGCGGTGTTGCTGGAGTGTTGGCGTGTCTCGCAGCTACTGAATCGAAAATTGTGGACAATGTACTGTGGACCTTTTATTGATTTTAATTCGAAAACGAGGTTTATAAAAGTATTCCTAGAAACAAGTAGCAGGTACAGATTTCACTCGTGAATTAATTAATTCTTAATTTTTCCTTTTAACTTTTTCGTTTTTCACCGGCTCGGATATATTTAATTCCTGCTACTTTTTTTTTATCTGAGCCATGTCATCATTCCGATTGGCCCCCTCTTTTTTGGTATCGGGTTTGCGACTTTCTAGATTCTTGCCGTCGCCATTCCCAAACAGATGAAAGTAAACACGAATTCCGAAACGAAGGTACTTATACTGAGTGAAAGTGAATGCGTATACAACTTGAAATATAAACAATATGCTTGCGTGCGTATTCTATGCACGCGCAAACCCAAAAGTAGCAACACCACAGTCCACATTAGGAAAGCAAGCCATACAAAAGAAACCACTCTTAATTGACGCAAAGTTAGTAGGCATTCTGCCTCCAATATACTTATCTCTGTGTCCAAGTTAGCATGCAAGCGCATCAAGGAACCAAGGAGTATCCACAACTGTGCTAGGCTAATCCAGCCTTCTACCACCATACTCAAAGAGCAACGCGCACCCGCAACGCGAGTCAACCTGCTACAGTGGAGGACCCAGACTTAGGCGTCTGGGTCCCCACTCTCAAGTGAGTAAAACTACTTCTCTCTATATATACGCTGCGCGCTTGCCCACGAACCCAGTGAGTGGGAAATTGGAAAAGTGCTACTGAAAAGCTGTCCGTTCGGACTCTGTGATATCACATCCATCGATATGTCTCGTAACCTCCAAACTACCAGTCTCCTCTCTCCTGTCCGTGCGTCGCGCTCTCACCTCTGCCCGACCACCACCTGCCTGTGTCACAGTCACTGCCTCCTACGATCGTGCTGCCCACGTCGTCAATCGTCTCCCAAACATCTGCCACATGCACCATCGGCTGTACTCTGCATTCTGTGTCACATCTGAAACCAGCCATACAATGTCATCAGCAGTCTGCATCGCGACTACGTCATAAGCAAGCCAGTGCCACATACGATACTCTGTCATGCGTACGTCACACCTGTGTCACAATGTGTCACCAGCTTGGACAGCCCGGTTTCCGTCCCATGAAAAGCCGGGGTTTGTTACATCCACATCTTCAGGCGCCATGGCCATCTGCCAGAACCCGTCTACCGCATCGAAGGAGGAGAAGTATTTGGCCCCGTACATAGAGTCGAACAGCTGCTGAATGTCGGGAAGTGGGTACTTGTCTTTGACTGTCAGGCTGTTAATTGCTCTGAAGTCGCAGACCATCCTGAGTACTTCAGGTTTCCCAGGCTTGGGAACCATCAGTGGCTACTGCCCGGTGGTATGGTACTGTCACAAGTACCAAAATGTATGCTTTATTATGGGCACTAGATGGGGTGTATGAGTCTCATGAGGGTTTCGAAAAATCATTTAGGACCCTTTTGAATTGTTATTGATGCTGAAATGTACTCTCGTGAACTTTAGGTATGTGTATGTGCGGTGTGCTTTTGGGGGGTGTAACGCCATAAAATTAATTAAATTTTCTGGTACTGTCACAAGTACCAAGCGCGCGGTGACTTAAAAGGGCACGCTATGTGGCCACGAGGTGGCATGCATGATGTCAAATTTCATTATTGGGATGTATCCTAAGTGGTCGTCATGCGTTGTGCCATTTGAACGTCTTTAACGCCAGTATTGGGATTCGATAACACCCAAGGGTGTGATAAAATGGCCTCTCGGCATTTTTTGTAGTAATATCGGGAGCGGTTTCGTACTTAAGTTCCATGTGTAGAGTCCAAGTACGGCAACTTCTCATGCATGTAAAGGTCTTGAAAAATCAATATATGGGTTTACTTTTGATGTCATAAACGCTGGTGAGGCGATCCGACGTTATAATATACTTATTTCGTAGCTTTAGTGCCACGACTAGGCTCCAAAATCGACGATAGCCCTCATACTTAAGGAATCTTGAGTTGGACCATTTGGTGGAGATAGGATGTTTAGCATGTCGCAGTTTCAGCGACGGGCAGTATGCCAACTGCCCCATGCTCACATCCATCATTGGCCATGTTATACAGCTTCAATTTGAGCCATCGCTGGGTTGAATAGAATCCCAAGTCTGTTCAAAAAGAAATCCGAAAGTAGCGCCATGATTTCGAAGACAAGTGAGACACCATTGTGTAACACAAAACTCCACCTTGTTGGCAATATGCATCCACTGGGAGGGCTACACGTAACCTATGGACCAATGGGGCATAATACAACTCAGTTTGGGTCGTTAAGGTAATGGTATATCATGGATATCACCATCAGGATGGAGGAGGACATCAAAAAAGATTCTAGCGTTTTGGTACTTGTGATAGTACCAGATTCGATTCTGGTACTATGACTAGTACCACTGGGCAGTAGCCATCAGTACTGGTGCGGCGAACGGACTGGAAGAAGGCCTGATGTAAGCGGTGATGTCAGCGAGTCACCGGTCACCTTATCCGTAATCGGTGAGGTCAGCGGCTGCCCAGAATATGCTATGCTTGATGTGTGGCGTGGGCCACCTGTCAAGCCGGAGCCGCCCCCTGTCCTCCCCGCTGCCCCCACCTCCTCGTTGCTCGTTGAGGAGGGAGTTGGATGCATTGAGAGTGCAGTGGGTTCGCCAGCAATGCTATGGCCCATGTCATCTGACCTCCCCGCTGCCCCCACACCCCCTTGGTTAGGGCGCGGAGTCCAGGCGAGAGTCGCACCCTGCTGCTGGCGCGTTCGCCAGTTGGCCACATCAGAGCGTGAGGGTGCGACTTGGAGTTCAGGTCCCTGTCTCTGCAGATGCGCTTCGTTCCGAAAGTTCTGCTCAGATGATGGGGCGGCCATTTCCCTCAGCACTGTCGCGGAGGGCGTTCGGGCGTAATGCGCTATTCTGGCGGAAGCCGCTCCAGCAGGCTCACTCTGGGACGCGTTCTCGCTGAATGGCGTGGGCAGCTGTCCATGCGGGGAAGTCATTACAGTGGCTCCAGACCAAGTGGGCGGAGTCCTGTAAGTTGCAGGATGGCTTCGCGGTCGCGGAGCGGGAGGGCTCAAGTCGCGCGTTCGCAGTGGGCTCCTGCGGCGCGGCGGTGGAGGGGTCCGGTCCCGAGCCCGAGGCGGACTTCGCTGACGCGGCGGCGGAGGGCTCCTACTATCGCGGGCTCCAGGCAGCCTCATTATGCCAGGTGTGTGCCAGGGGCACGACGACAGATGCTCGGAGATATGTTTTTGATTGAACGTGCAAAGGTACACAATTCGGATTTTTATAATATACTGGATCAGGGCCAGATTGAGGTACAAACGATAATTCGGTTCCGAGTTCTGAAGGCTAAACACTTCTCAAGTGCTCTACTTATTCACTCGTCACTCAGGTTGCAGGGTCAACCACTCGAGAGCCGATGTCACACTTCGGCTCAACGTTCAGTTCCCGATCCGATCTCATTTCTAATTCCGATTCGTCATTCTCGATTCAGATGTTATGCCGACAGGCTGACACGATGACTGCCCCACAGTACTGTCATACTACTGTACTGTCATACTGTCATACTGTCATAGCGTCATACTGTCATACTGTCATAACCTTAATATCTGATATTCGATTTCATTGTCTTTTCAACCCCGATGCGAATCTGACCATTCTTCGAGGGTCTGACTGAGTTCCACGATGACACCCCCCACAGTACTGTCATACTACTATAGTGTCATACTGTCATAGTGTCATAGTGTCATACTGTCATACCCCGGACATCTGGTATTCATTCTCATCGTGATTTCAAGCCCAATTTCACTGTCATCGTGCCAATCCCAGATTACCCCCGATGACACACATACGGACGCATAGGCATATCGGCTCACGCTGTGCCTCCGGGCACAACTCTCCCCCCCTTAGGAGTGGTCTACCTCCTGGGATCACTCCGCTAAGGTACCCATCTAAGTTCCAGTTCTTAGGTTTTCTGGTTCCTTGCTGTTTCCAGTTCTTAGGTTCTCTGGTTCCTCTTCGAGCATAGTTTGCCTGCCGCTACCAGGGCACCACTTTCAAGAAGAAGGGTGCCACTTGGAATCTAAAGCGGGTCTTCAGTGTCGCGGAGGCGTAAATGTCGGAAAAGTTGTCGTAGCAGGAGTGCTGGCACGGGATATACACTCGCAGATCGACCTGCTCCAGTCTGCTGCGGGTGAGGTCCAAGCTGAGCAGTCTCTGGATGAGCACCGGTTGCCCATCTGCACGCACACGGTGTTGAAGTAGTACAGCGTAGCAGGGGCGAGGGTGGTGCTGAGTTCGTCCATATGCAGGTGGGTTTCATGTACTGAGTACCGTACATGCAGTAGGTACACACCAGCGGTGGGGGAAGCTGGCGCATCATAGGGCGAAGCCGTAGCGCGTTAGGGAAGCGACCTCTGGGGTTTTCCATGAACCAATGTTTTGGCTCCAGGTAGTCAATGATCTGCAATGCTCGTCGTACGATTTTGTCAGCCTGGGGAAGGTCAGGGGGTCCACCAGTGGTGCGCGCTTGACTGTACTGCCTGCAGGGGGGACTTGCCCAAACAACATCGAAGAATCCAGGCGGGTATTGTCTGTAGTCCCATTGCAGGATGTCACACACATGAGTGGGTTGCCAGATATGCCCGGAGTCGAGGGTCACTACTGAAGCGGAGGGGAAGCAATTTAGGAATTCCCTCTCTACTGAGCCAGTACCGCTGAAAAGTACGAGAATCCTGGGCGTGCGGGTTGTTTTTGCCTGTATTGCCAGCAGCTCTGTCACCAGTGCCAACGACCCATCTTCCACACGCTCTTGGCGTTCCCACGGCAGGGGGATATCATCTTCCATCTGTTCGAGCTGGTCCAGTTCATCGCAGGGATTAGTGATGAGGTGGGCCAGTGTCATTCCGGCTTGAGCGGAGTGACGGCCACGCTGCTCGCGTCGCCGAGTGGCTTCGTCGCGGACTTGCGCTTCCATGTGCAGTCTCGCTTGCTCGAATTCACGAAGTTGTTGAAGTGGACTTCCGCGTTCAAGTTTGTCACGCGTCCTCCATTGGTCGTGAGCTTTGGAGTAGCCAGTCCAGCGAACCTTCCACTCTTCCACCTCCTTTCCTCGAACAGACCGCACTCGACGTGCAAGAATGCGCTCAACGTGTGCTTCCTTCTGACCGTCCACTACCACCTCTTCAGGTACTGCTAGGTGATCGCGTGCGGCAAAAGCATCTTGTCCGCTGGTGTACGGTTTGAGGCGATGTTGAGCGAACACGTCGTGAATCCGCCAGTGAGGAGGGAGGCGTAGGCGGTAGGCTACTGGAGCTCCTCTGTCGGCTCTGGCATGGCCATCTGTACATCGCTGAAGAAGCGTTCGGTCACCGGAACTGGTCCATGCCAGCGCTTGGTCAGTTTCCTACAGATGGAGCGATCCATCACCTTCTCCGTAAGGTGTTTCGCCTCTATCCAGACCAGATCTCCAACAGCATACTCCCGCTGCCCGTGTCTGCGATCAAACTGTTCGCGCTGTCGCTGTTGAGCCAGCTCTAACCGCTGTCTGGCGTCCCGCAGCTGCGACGAAAATTTCACAGCCACTTCGTGTGCGGTGCCTACTCCCCCAGTTCGTCGTCCAGCGGTGGACTGTGCGGCCTCCAGGAAAAGGTCCAACTGCGACAGCGGCGAGAACCCGAACACCAGTTCAAATGGCGTGAAGCCAGTAGATTCACTCCTGGAGTCATTGATCGCGAACTCCACGTTAGTGGTGAACAAATCCCAGTCCTCCACATTGGCGTCTACAAAGGACCTGAGCATGTCCTCAATAACCCTGTTGCTGTGTTCCGCCTGGCCGTCAGACCGAGGGTTGTACGGCGTGGTACGAGCCACTTTCACACCCATCAGTCTCATGAGTTCCTGCCAGAAAGCATCTTGAAACCGTGGGTCACGATCAGAGACAATCTTCATAGGCGCGCCATGTAAGCGCCACACCGAGTCAAAGTAGATTCTGGCCACCACAGCTGCGGAGCTGTCGCCGAAGTTCATCGGCACAACGTGGACCATCTTCGTCAGCTTGCAGGTGAAGGCCACGAAAGCATCATTGCCTCTCTCTGATACCGGCAGGCCGGTGACGAAGTCCACCGCGACATCCTGCCATGGCCTGTTCGGGATGCTGTGAGGGTTTAGCAACCCATCCGGGTAAGTTCCCCGCGGCCTCACTGATTGGCACACTGCGCAGGATGCAACCCAGGTGCCCACATCTTCCGCGGCACCACGCCAATAGAAGCGTCGCAGCACCCTCTCCAGAGTCTTGTCTCGCCCAGTGTGGCCTGAGGACAATGACTCATGAGCATGGCGAATCACTACTTCTCGAAGTGGAGAGTCCTCCCCCAGCACCAACTGATATCTCCCTGCTGCGGTTCTCCAAACCACTTCACCCACTAGCCTGAAGTCCTGTAGGCATTGGTGTGGTGCCGCCTTCACTTTCTCTCTTAGTGAACGAAGTGTCCCCTCTCGGGTGTACTCCGCTTTCAACGCGCGCAGGAACTTTGAATCCGACTGCTGGGAGGCTGCGTCTCTGAAGTCTGCCGCCTCGCCTGTCCTTATCACAGCGGGGGCTGTTCGCGGATGCCTCACGCGTGCTGGTTGTGGTTTGGCGGGAGGGGCGTGTACTATCAGAACAGGCCAGCGAAGGTCGAAGGCTCTCCCATCTGGGTTCTCGAAGAACTGGTTGGGCTCGCCCTTGTCATCGTGAGTAGGGATGACCTCCACAATCTGCATATTGGCCTTTCTGAAAAGTTTGCGCCACGCGGGGAGCTTGGACTGGTGATCTGGTAGAACGAATACTGCTGAGGTGTTCTCTGGGTCTGCCTTCCATTCTGCGATATACTTGTTCAAGATCGCCTCCACAGTAATGCACTTGGAGTTGTATGGAGGGTTACACCAAACCCGAAGGCCCCTCCATTTCTCTGAAAGGCAGTCTGTCCAGAATCTATCCGCCTGTCTGTTGCGGCCGCCAAAGTCACAACAGGCGTCCACATCGAAGGGTCCAAATTTCTCGGCGTACTTCGAGGAGTACTCTGCTCGGACACGCCAATTCTGTGAGTCCTCTGGGGGAGCCTGCCGTTTCTGTGGGTGAAGGACCGGGGATGGAGTTGACTGTTGGGGCGCCTGCTGCGGGGTTGGTGAGCTCGTTGGCACCTTCTCAGTGGGCGCCTCCGATGCGTCAGCTCGTGACGTAGGCGTTCGCGTCTTCGGTGACGCCAACTGCGGAGGCGCTGGGGTCGTAGAGGCCTTCCCAGCGCGTGACATACTCCTCGTTATCCTTATCTGGGGTGGGGCTCTATCAGGGGGTTTGTGTGGAGCTTCTACCGGCTTCGCGCTATCAGCTGCAGGCCAGTCAGGCATGTCGAAGTCGAGGTGATCCTCCTTCATTCCCTTATAGAGCTTCGGGTTAACGAGAGCGATGGTCTCCCCCATGTCCATGGCCTGTTCCGCCACGGAGAGGGTCTCCACTGCTGAGAGCCAACAGTCAACAGTCTGGGCCCAGTGGGGATGAGCTGCGGGTGGTGAGCTGGAGAAGTATTCAGACTCCAGCGTTGCCAGGGGGTCTTTCGGTAGATCTGAGGTGGGGTCGATCACCCCTGCCTCCTTCAACCCCTCACGCACGTCCTTGTCTTTGAAGTCGGGTCTTCTGGACAGGGCGTCCGGTACCAGCAGCAGCGCTCCTTTGATGTACTCCATTCTCGGGACTCCCACCTCCACCAGATCCATGTACCAGCGTGCCTGTCTGCGGCTAAGCTCCCTGCCAGGTTCCATCAGCCATTCAAGGGGGCGGTGATCACCCTGGATGCGGAAGTTGGTGAAGATGAGGTAATGCCGCCAGGTAACGGTGGTACAATGGTGTAGAGCACCTAGCTCACGCTCGCCGGTGTGGTAATTCTGCTCGGCGGCTGAGAACTGGCGGCTCTCGTATGCTATCACGCGCAGTCCAAGACCATCTCCATTGTCTTGCATCAGTACTCCCCCAAGAGCGATGCCGCTAGCATCCGTCTGCACCACGAAAGGTGCTGTGCCGTCTGCGGCACCCTTAATGTTGGGCAAGGCGAGCACTGGCGCTGAGGTGAGGGCCTTCTTCAGCTCCTCGAAGGCCCACTGCTGCATGGGACCCCACTCCCAGGGTACGTCCGACTTGGTCAACCGGGTGAGGGGCTGAGCGATCTCGGAGAAGCAGTGGATGAACCTGCGGTAATACCCCGCCAGGCCCAAGAACTGCCTGACGTGGGTAACCGTTTCCAGCTCGGGCCAGTCCCTCACTGCAGCCACCTTGTCGTGTTGGGGTCTGCAGCCATCTGCGGAGATACAGTGGCCAAGGAACCGCAAGGATTTCTTCAACAGTTGGCACTTGGACCTCTTGAGGAAGACGCCCTTCTCCCTGCATGTCAGGAGCAGTTGCTTGACGT
The DNA here is from genome assembly GCA_001247695.2 of Cymbomonas tetramitiformis. Classification (NCBI taxonomy): domain Eukaryota; kingdom Viridiplantae; phylum Chlorophyta; class Pyramimonadophyceae; order Pyramimonadales; family Pyramimonadaceae; genus Cymbomonas; species Cymbomonas tetramitiformis. Next base: position 29,431 of record LGRX02012277.1, read on the forward strand.
GCTCGTAGTGCTCTGCAGCGGTGTTGCTGAAGACGACCACATCATCGATGAAGATCCGGACAAATGGGAGATGGCCCAAGGCCCGCTGCATCCGTCGCTGGTACTGAGACGGTGAATTCTGCAGCCCCTGCGGCATGACCAACCACTCATATGACCCCATCTGGGTGGTGAAGGCGGTCTTCTCGACATCTCCTGGTGCCATCGGTACTTGCCAGAAGCCATCCACCGCGTCGAACGAAGAGAAGAACTTCGCACCCTGCATCTCGTCGAACATCATCTGGATGTCTGGGAGAGGATACTTGTCCTTAACTGTCTGGCGGTTGAGGAGCCGGTAATCGATCACCAGTCGCAGCTCCTTGGGGTTCCCGGGTTTAGGGACCATCAAACAGGGAGCTGCATAAGGGCTGGAAGAGGGTCGGATGTAGCCCTTGGACATCAGAGTCTCCACGCGTTCTCGAAGTTGGCGGAGTTCCTCTGCAGACTTCTTGTAGATGCGCTGGCAGGGAGGCCCCTTCTTGCTCAGCTCAGGGTCCAGGTTAATGTTGGCTTCATCTTGGGGGTCATGTCTGAGTCCATCGATGTTCGGTAGGGCAGTCGTCATCTCCTTTTTGTACTCCTCACCCCAGAAGTCCTGAAACTTGAGGGTCCACTCAGGGCTCACTTCTGCATCTTCAGTATCCGCAGCGGGTTCGGCGTTCTCAGAGTCGATAGCCGTGGCTGCAAAGGCAGAAGCAGTATCGTCGGGGGACTTCTCGGCCACCATGAGCCAGGCGGGCTGTATCTCCGGGTCGTCATTGCCGCGTAGCTTCTGCGTCTCCGCGTACACCAGGTACTTCTTCAGCTGGGCAGGGGTTAGGAACACCTCATCCACCAATCCCGCGCAGGCCGTGCCCTTCGGAGACCTGTCCCCAGATGCTTTCCCAGGAGAACAGCCTGTGATGGTGACGCGATCCCCAATCTTACCACTGCGGGACTTCCTGAGGAAGGAGACGGAGCCATTCCCTTCATAGCCCAGAGTGACAGGAGAGTGACTGCGCAGCCACCTTCCGCCGAGGATAACATCCACCTGTATGCCCAGTGGTAGGATCCGGAGGGCAAGGGCGTTCTCCGTATAGGTGCCCGTGGTGGTGTGCGTGTTAAACTTGGCGTACGCGGTGGCGCCAGTGATCTTCACAGATCCATCCGCCAGGGTGACTCGCATCTCGGAGCCGGCTCGTGTCGTGAGGCCACATCGCTTAGCGCTCTGCTCCGAGATGAAGTTGTCAGAGGCCCCCGAGTCGATCAGCACCTTGACCGTGTGCCCTCTGAGGGTTGCGTAGAATACCAGCAGTAGCGGTCCTTCTTCGTCATGTGCCGCTGCAAGGGTACCCTCGATGTCGGTCTTCCACTGAACTCCCCCATCTGTGCGTATGCTTTTGCACTTGAGGTTGGGGAGGAGGTTGTCCGAGGCCTCGCGGCATTCTTCCAACGTTTGCCTACACGCGGCGTAGAACTCCTCATCCAGCAAATCAACATCTTCAGTCGGATGACTGACGAGGTTGTCTGCACTCGCCGTCAGCAGGGTGCCCGCTGAGGTGCATTCGCTCGAGGTGGGGCTGACATGAGTGGTGTCGCTGGTGGTAGGGCTCACATGAGTAGTGCCACTGGTGGTAGGGCTCACATGGGTAGTGCCGCTTACTGTGGGGCTCACGTGGGTAGTGCCGCTTGTTGTGGGGCTCACATGGGTAGCGACACTATTGATGAGACTGCCATGGGTGAGAGGATCCTCGTCATGCTGAGGGCTGCCAGCAGGGGAGTTGTGGGCGAGTTGGTGGGAGCTCTGGTGGTCAGTTCTCGTCTCAGGGGTCCCAGCTGCTGCCATCTGCTGGGTGAAGCAGAGCGAATTGACCGAGGACTCCTCTTCCATCACCTCAGGGTCTTCAGCGATGGGGTGGCTGTCGAGACAGGGCGGCGCTTCATCCGCTTCATGCGTTCTGACGGTGGTCATCTGCTGGGTGAAGCAAAGCGAACTGGGTGCGGAGGTCTCCTCCGCCTCTGAGCAGTAGGATGAACCTTCGGGGTTTCCTCCCGGGGTGGCCGGCGCGTTATCATGGTGCGAAGATGTAGTCTCTGTTGTGGGCTCGGCCAGCGAGGATGATGGAGGGGATGCTCCCAAGGGGCTGGGACCCAGCTTCCTCATCTTGTACTGGTGTACTGCGTGCAGACTGCACCAGGCGCCAGGTAGACCCACATCTCCCGCTGTCCCAGGTATCGTGCCCACTTCAGTGTCCAGGGTGCAGAGGGATGTCGAAGATCTCGCTGCTGCTCTTCGTGCGCCCTCCTTTTCCCACAGCCTGCTACCTGGGGAAGAGTCTGGACTCGAAGTGGCGATTGCCTTTTGCTGCTCGGCGGGCGACAGCTCTCTCCAAGCCGCGTAGAGGTCGTGGGAGCTGGCGTTAGAGGGTTCGGGGACTTGCTGGCGACCGTCGTGTGAGAGGAGGTGCCACAATGCTATGCGCTGATGGCCCTCCTTGCGATCTTGAGGTTCGCGGGCAATGCGTATCCTCTCTGCCAGCTGGTTGGCGCGGTTCACGCGCTCCTTTGGCGATCGACTCCCAGAGTGTACGCGGCTGCGGACGCGCTCCGACATTTTATCCACCAGGTCCTTGGCAGCCTCTGGGGATTTGCGCAGAGCTCTGCGGACCTTCTGCATGGCGACTTCGAGGGGGAGGGAGTACAGATCTCTCTTCCAGTGCCACGCAGTTAGCCTTTTCCGTGGGTCTGCGAGGTTGGACTGATAGATGGGCAGCGGTAGGACAACACGCGGTCGGGGGCGAAGATCGCGGGGCTCTCCGCGGTTGTTGCCCATAATGGGGGGTCTGTGCCGGGGGACTCGCCGTCCCCTCCGACCCTCGATCCTCGCTTGTGTATAAGCAGGGCCGTCATCAAGAGGTAGTGACGGCTCATCGAAGGGGGTGCTTCCTGCAAGAGGGTGGCTGGACAAGTCATCCCTCGGCGGCGATGGGGCACCAGCTGAGCGGTAGGTGCGTCGCAAGCGGGTCCCAGAGGTGAAGGCCACGCTCTTGGGATGGGGACGTTGGCCCCAAGGGTCTCTGCGTCCTCGGGCGCGTCGGGGTTCCACTGGTTCTGACCGCTTCTCCAGGGCGGAGAGGGTCTGATCATCAGGGCAAGACCTCACTTCCTCGAAGGGCAGGGTCTGGGGCTGGCCGCCGGCCAGTCATTCATCGCTCTCCACCGGGGGGAGGCCGTCACCCTCCACAAGCTCGATGCCCGCAAGGGCCGCCAGGGTCTGGTAGCTCTGCTCGTCCTCACAGGTAGCAAGAGCCAAGACCTCCTCGGAGAACTCCTCTGGGACGCCATCCACCGAGGAGATGTCCTCCTGCTGCTCGATGGCCCAAACGACGGCGGCTACAAACCCAGGGGAGTTCGCCAGTCGAGCGGGTGCATTGGCCCTCCACTCCTTGAGTTTAGCCTCGTCCGTACAGTTACGGACGATGTGCTCCGCAGAGCCGCAGGCGAAGCACCGGCGGACTTTCGGAGCGTCGGGGCGGGAGAGGCCAGGTGGTGGTGGCAAAGGAGTCACTGCCGCGGCGACGGTGGTGGCAGGCCCGTTCTCCAGCATGGCAAGAGCTGGGCGGCTCGAAGAGGGGGTACGCCTGTAGAAGGGGGTGCGAGGTGGTGGGTTAGCGAAGGAAACAGCACGGGGAGGACGGTCTTGAGAGCGCCTCTGAGCCGCCTCCGTGTCAATGTCACTCTCCACCTCCTCAGCAACTTCCCGAATCTTCAACAAGGCGTTGTGGGTGCCTGGGATGTCGTCAGCGACGGCCTTCCTCTCCCACTCTTCTGGTTTGGAGACATCCAAGTGGATGGCTCTCAGGCGCCGCATCACCTTGGGTGCATATTTCAGCCCCCGGCGGTACGTAGAGAGCATCGACAGGTTGGTCATCTCCACGCAATTGGGGACTCTGCCGGCCAGGAAGTTGACGGAGGCCATGCGGGTCTCCAGTCGCGAGAAATACTCCGCCGCGGTCTCGTTCACCGCCTGCTTCAGGGCAATGGCCTCGCCGTGTGCGTTCTCCAGGTAGGCCTGCGTCAAAGAGCACACCGCCAGATCGCTGAAGAACACGTCCAGCTCCCCGTAGCGTTGGTGCCAAGCTTGCTCGGACCCAAAGGTCCCCGCCGCGCGCTCCAAGAACTTTCTCTGCTGGTCTTGAAGAGTGTACTCCTTGAAGCTCCAAAGAAGGCTTGACACACTCGCCTGGTACGCTGATACTGATGGCGTACAACTGGGAGTGGTCAGTGCTTCGATCACGATGGCCTCCTGGAATACCTTCCGCACCATGTGGGAGTAGTGCTCCAACTGCGTCAGGAGGCCCTCCTTGTCGGCCGATTTTGTGTCGGACGCGGAGCGGGGGAACCTGGTGACGCTCTTGACCAGCTTTAGCACCATCTCTTTGGTCTTGTGCTCCAGGCGGACCTCGTCTGGAGGATGCTCGCAGGTTAGTGCCCTGCGGCAGACGGACGATGCCTGGAACAAAGGGGGTGGCGCTGGGAGAGAGCACGGGGTTCGCAGCGGCGGCAGAGTGAACGGGGTTCGCGGCAGCGGCAGAGTGAACGGGGTTTGCGGCGGCGGAATGGGGGAAACGGGCAGGAGGTGGTGGTCCCGGGGCATGCGCGGGCGGAGGCGCAGGCGCGGGATTTGTGGGGACTGCGGTCGGAGTGGGCGGTAATGTAGGGGCTGATGGTGGTGCGGGGAGTGGAAGAGGTGTATGGAAGGGCAGGGGTGTGGATGGTTGTGCGGCCACCACGCTCATGCTCCGGTACCAATCGGAGTTGCTGACCTCCGACCACGCGGCGAGCCCGTCCTGATCGAAGTTCTGCATCTCCGACTCCCGCGCAGTAGCAGGGATCCACTCCCATACTGGCTGCCCCATGCTGGTAGACCGCACATTGGCCGCGGCTGGGTCCCCCATTGCCATATCCATGACCTCGCGGTCGACCATGAGGACCCAGGTCTCCACACGAGGGTTGGTAAGGGGTAGGGGTGCATGGTGTAGCCGGCCCCCCATGCGCGCATATGCAGTCAGCGGCGCTCCCAGCAGGTGCATGATCCTGAACAAGATGGCGTCGCCCTGCACCCCAGCCCGGCGGCGTTCGTCCCATGGTAGGGAGACGGTTGCCGCGCCTCGCACCCCAGCTGACTGGTGCACCCACAATGACCCACCATCGTGGGTGACGAAGAGGGCTCTGACCTCTGGGTACTGAGGGTAGGAGGGCTCTGGTGCGGGATCGTCAGGGGGATCCTGAGGTGGATCACTAGGGGGGCCTGGTGGCGAGTCGCTTGGACTGGAGTCTCTGGGCTCTGAGTCGGGATTGCCACCGCCGTGCACCACCGTCTCCATCGACTGCCGCCGGCGGGCCACCATCATGTTATGGGGATTTGGCCGGCCCTGAGTGGGAGGTTCGGCGGGAGCGGTCTCAGCGGCGGTCTGAGGCACTGGAGGGGTTACGCTGGCGGCGGCGTCTGCCTCGTGTAGATGGTCCGCCGTCAGGCCCTGTGCGCTGCCCTGAGGGTCGCCTGGTGGGGAGGCTCCTGCCGATGCCGTCGCGCCAGGCAGCGCGAGTCCTCTCGAGAGCACCGCGGAGATGTCCAGGGCCTGTACTGCCGCCAGGACTTCTCTGCGAATGTGTTCACTTCGGCTGCTCGCGTCCGAGTCGGAGCCGGACCTGTGGGCGGCCCTCCGCCTGCGCTCAGCCCGTGCCTGCGTGCTTCGGCTGCCTCTGGTCCCCGTGCTGGTGCGGCTGATGTCCGTACCGGAGTCGGGGTCAGAGTGATCAGGTGCGTGGCTTGGGCCTGGAAGATGTTTGCCATGTGTCGCAGGGCCCGAAGATGCCCTTCGGGAACGCCGACGCCGGCGAGTCTCTGAGGTTGTCGCCACCGCGGGAAGGTGACGCACCAAGAGCTGGGTACCGCCCAAGACGTTCTGCTGAACTCCGCTGTCAAGGGGTACCTGCAGAGGGTCCGGCAGGGCCGCGGCGCCGATGCTGATGAAGTGCTGCAGCGATGAGAGATCCGCGCCTGAGTCATGAAGCGCGGAGGTGGCTGGTGCCAGCTGATGGGGCTGCTGTGGTCGATGCTGCGGCTGTTGTGGCGGCTGCGGCTGCTGTTGCTGCTGCTGCTGCTGCTGCTGTTGCTGCTGTAACTGCTGCTGTTGTAACTGCTGCTGCTGTAACTGCTGCTGCATCGGTTCCAGTGGCTGCTGCTGAAGCCACTGCTGTTGCTGCTGCTGGTACGCGAGCCACTGCTGCTGCTGCTGTAGCTGTTGTTGGAACGGTGTGGGATATGCGCCCACGGGGTGATGGGTTCCCAGTGTGAACGGCACTGGTGATACTCCCCCAGCGAGGGGCGCTGATTGGGGCAATACCCAATTGACGCCGTTCCATACAGCCTGTGCGGGGGTGCCATCCGGCATAGTATAAGGGCGGGGCACCGCTGTGTAGGGCATGGTGGTGCCTGGATGTGGAATGGGGTGAGCGGAAGCGTATGCGGTGGGCGATGGGAAGGTCATGGGAGAGAACAGAGTGTGGTGTAGCTGCTCTGCGCTGACACTCATGCTGGGAAATGCTTCTGATGTCTGCTGTGACATTCTGACTGCTGAGCTGGTTGAGTTCAAAGACTGGGTGTGGCAATAGCCACAGGTGAGCAAAAGTGGTGAGTGCTCGCCTTTTTTATTTAATCAGTCTCGTCCTCGTCGATGTCACTCGCTGGAGGCGAAGGAGCGGGACTTCCAGGTGGAGATGGGGGGACCCAAGGCCACTCTTCGATTCCTTGCACTGGATATGAACCAGGGAGCGCGGGGAAGACTGTTAGGTCTTGGGAGTTCGGGTAGCGGAAGAGAAGGTTTCCAATCTGAACCCACACCCAGTTGTGGTATCTTGGTGGGATAGCCAGCGTGACTATGTCCAGGCGCTCAGTCGCTGTTCTCCTCTTCGTCGTCAGAGGAAGAGGGGGAAGGAGGACCGCTCCAAGGACCGCTCTGCCAGAAAGCGCCTGCTGGTGGGTAGGTAGGGTCTGGAGGGAATACCCACTTGATAGGTCCTTGCTTCCACCACGCTCTTCTGTATTCTTCTGGCGAAGGGGGTACTGCCATACACCAGCGAACTCAAAATTTGGCCAGGGCTCCGCGACACGATTTTTGAGTGCCTAGGCGCGCGGGCAAGAGTCAAGCAGCAGTGAAAAAGGAGGTGTCAGGTCCAATATGGGGGTCCAGTGAGGTCCCAGACGGTATCCGTACTCCGTAGGTCCCAAGAAAAGCCCCAGTCAGTGCGCTGCTGGAAGATACCAGGAGGTGCTGAAGGGCTGCCAGAAAGGTCCCAGAACTGCTGAAAGCGCCTTTTGGTGGAGCTTTACCCGCTGCTGATGGCCGTGAGGGCGGTATCAGGGGTTTCTAGGCTGTTCTATGGGGTCTAAAGAGGGGTTTTTCGGTGGTGGGGGCTACTGGGAGAGGTTTTGGGGTAGGCTGGAAACTGTCAAAAACGGCTATTTTTGGCTGTTTTGGGCGATTTTTCGCCTTTTTGGGGCTCTGAAAGGTGAGCTATATCGTTTTCTTGGCTACTGTAGACCGGGGAAACCCTTTAGGGTGCTCCCTGACGGTCGTTTGTGGCCTGGGACGGACTTCGGGTTTAAGATCGGAAAACGAATGCTTGGGTTTCTGAGCCAGTTTGAGCCCCCAGTGTTAAGGGGCAAAAATATGAAGTTTTGGAGATGTTTTCCAGAGGATACGGCCGTTGTATACGAAAAAAAATGTACTTACGGAGGCTAAAATTGCGCACAGATATCCGGAAGTACAGCTCTCCCCCTGTATCACAACGGAAGTTTCAAAAGGCCCGTGGGCGAGTTGCGCAGAGGCAAAATCGCAGCACGCTGATACCAAAGGTACACAATTCGGATTTTTATAATATACTGGATCAGGGCCAGATTGAGGTACAAACGATAATTCGGTTCCGAGTTCTGAAGGCTAAACACTTCTCAAGTGCTCTACTTATTCACTCGTCACTCAGGTTGCAGGGTCAACCACTCGAGAGCCGATGTCACACTTCGGCTCAACGTTCAGTTCCCGATCCGATCTCATTTCTAATTCCGATTCGTCATTCTCGATTCAGATGTTATGCCGACAGGCTGACACGATGACTGCCCCACAGTACTGTCATACTACTGTACTGTCATACTGTCATAGCGTCATACTGTCATGCTGTCATAACCTTAATATCTGATATTCGATTTCATTGTCTTTTCAACCCCAATGCGAATCTGACCATTCTTCGAGGGTCTGACTGAGTTCCACGATGACACCCCCCACAGTACTGTCATACTACTATAGTGTCATACTGTCATAGTGTCATACTGTCATACCCCGGACATCTGGTATTCATTCTCATCGTGATTTCAAGCCCAATTTCACTGTCATCGTGCCAATCCCAGATTACCCCCGATGACACACATACGGACGCATAGGCATATCGGCTCACGCTGTGCCTCCGGGCACAAGGTGAAGGGGTCACCATGCTGACATAACGCTGAGGGGTCGCCCTCATATTCAGCCCTGCACCAGGGGTGTCAACACCCGTGGTGACGCTGCTCTTGCATGACGCTGAGGCGGATTAGCAGTGTGTATTGCTTATTTTTTTTCTTTACGGCCCGCAATCAGCAAATCCACTGGCCCGCTTTCGGCCAATACGGCCAGTCTCCAAAATTGCCCGCCGCAGGCGCGAAAATTTAATTTTAAGTATGGTGATATTGTAAAAATCGCATAATTTTGCATAAATTTTGGTATTTTCATATCAAACGTCACGGCCCGCATCCATATATTCCATCGGCCCGCATGCGGCCCGGAGTGGTGAGCTACGGCCCCAGGCCGGCCCGCCACGGTAAGCAATATAC
>LGRX02012278.1:0-21101 GCA_001247695.2 Cymbomonas tetramitiformis
CCATGCGTGGCCCATTGCTGGACATCGCGTATGCAGCCAAGGAGGGCGGCTTGCCATGCGTGGCCCATTGCTGGACATCGCGTATGCAGCCAAGGAGGGCGGCTTGCCATGCATGGCCCATTGCTGGACATCGCGTATGCAGCCAAGGGCGAGGCAAGGCGCGGCTACGGCACGGCTCCGAGGCGAGCACAGTGCATGGCCCGGGCCACCCGAGCCCGCCCTGCATGGCCCGCGCCACCCGAGCCCGCCCTGCATGGCCCCGTGACCAGAGGGCGCCGCCTCACGGCAATCTGTTGCCTGCGGCCAGAAGCGACTCGGAGCCACGTGCCACGCTACGTGTTGGTGTGCAGCATATGCTCCTGTGTCTCCCTGATGGCGGTCAGGACGGCCAGAGAGGGCGTGGCACCTCCTGGTCGGTGACACGGTACTTCTCGTACTTTTGTTCTGTGGCAAGCAGCTCGTCCTCGCTCAGCTGCCGGATGCGCTTCTGCGCCGCCGCACCGCCCCATCACCTCACCCCCGCTGCCGGATGCGCTTCTGCGCCGCCGCACCGCCCCATCACCTCACCCCCGCCGCCGGATGCGCTTCTGCGCCGCCGCACCGCCCCGTCACCTCACCCCCTGCCGCCTCAAGGGCGATTCTGCACGGGTTCATCTCCCGGAGGTACGAGCAGAGCTAGCGCAGAGGACCGATCCGCAGCGTCCCCCGCCAAGCCCACAGCAGGCCGCACCTCCGCACTCTTGCGCGCCTGCTCCTCCCGCCGCAGCTCCCTCTCGAGCTCTGCGCACCTGGGAGACCCGCCCGGGCCCATCCCCTTGCCCAGCTGGTCGCCGCATGCCCTCCTCCGCCTAGGCATGCACCCGGAGGGTGCCGTGCGAGCTAGCATGGGGTGAAGGTATGCGAAAGATTGGGAATTAAGCAACTTTCGTCCCATTCTGTGGGGCGGTGCCCGGCCGGAGGTGGTTGGGAATTAAGCAACTTTCGTCCCATTCTGTGGAGCGATGCCCGGTCCCATTCTGTGGGGCGGTGCCCGGCCGGAGGTGGTTGGGAATTAAGCAACTTTCGTCCCATTCTGTGGGGCGGTGCCCGGCCGGAGGTGGTTGGGAATTAAGCAACTTTCGTCCCATTCTGTGGAGCGATGCCCGGTCCCATTCTGTGGGCGGTGCCCGGCCGGAGGTGGTTGGGAATTAAGCAACTTCGTCCCATTCTGTGGGGCGATGCCCGGTCCCATTCTGTGGGGCGGTGCTTGGCCGGAGGTGGGTTGGAATTAAGCAACTTTCGTCCCATTCTGTGGAGCGATGCCCGGTCCCATTCTGTGGGGCGGTGCCCGGCCGGAGGTGGTTGGGAATTAAGCAACTTTCGTCCCATTCTGTGGGCGTGCCCGGCCGGAGGTGGTTGGGAATTAAGCAACTTTCGTCCCATTCTGTGGAATGCCCTGGTCCCATTCTGTGGGTGTGCCCGGCCGGAGGTGGTTGGGAATTAAGCAACTTTCGTCCCATTCTGTGGGCGATGCCCGGTCCCATTCTGTGGGGCGGTGCTTGGCCGGAGGTGGTTGGGAATTAAGCAACCGTCCCATTCTGTGGGGCGATGCCCGGTCCCATTCTGTGGGGCGGTGCCCGGCCGGAGGTGGTTGGCGCTGGGCTGGTGGAGGGGGGATCAAAGGATGCATGGGCCCCGACCTGGATCGAGGGGAGGGGGCTCGGCGAGAGGAGGTGGGGAGCTTGGCGCTGTTTCGTTGAGAGGATCCGTTTCAGGAGACGGCACTATGCTACGCAGGCTGGACATGGTGGCAAGGGTCTGGGGGAACGCAACATGAGCGGGCAGGCTTCCGGTGGGGCAGGAAGGAGGGCAAGTGTAGAGCGCATTGCTCAAGTTCGCAGCTTCCTCGCAGGGTATTCAGTGCAAGGGCTTCAGTCCCATAGAGCTGGTGGTGGGGATAGGTGGTTGCAGACGCAGATCAGTGACGGGAGCGTAAGATCAGATGGGAACAATTCAGTTTATCATGCTCAGCCCCTTAGGACAGCCCTTTGGAATACCGGCCGTATCGTGGGTGGACAAGCTCTCTTGAGACCAGGCCCAAGGCAGGTAGGGAGCAGAGGGGTGGGTGGTCCTGAGCGTATACTTGGTGGTGGGGAGATGGCTCGGGCAGCTCGGCGGGGCAGAGATGAACCGGCTTCATAGGCACACCAGCAGTGCGCCGGCAGTGCAGTTGCAGAGGGGCTCAGATGGCCCAGTGACCTCTGGAAAATCCGGATAAGTGCCCCGAGGTGAGTGCTGAATCCTTTGATCCCCAGTGTGGGTATATAGTGCAGCCGATCTTCTATGGCTATCTCGTGCCAAAGGACTTAGTCCAAGCATGAGCCACGCATCTGTCCAGCTCCACTCCCTGCACTCCCGCGCGTACCTGTCCTGCGCTGCGATGGTGCTCGCATGCGCATCCGCCAGCTGCTGCTCGTGCAGGTGGCACGCCTTGGTGAGCATGGCGCATTGGCTCCGCTGGTGCTCCTGCGGCACATAACCACCCGCCCAAGCCCGCCTCTCAACCCCCCGCCACACGTCGCGACGCTCGAGGCTGCGGCACATGGCCACCCGCCCAAGACCGCCTCTAAACCCCCCGCCACACGCCGCGACGCTCGAGGCCGCTTCCTGGCGTCCTTGGCAGCCTGCCCTCAAGGCCTGCCTTCAAGGCAGCCATGCAACCATGCTGCCATCGCGGACGCCCTCACGGCAGCCATGCGACCATGTTGCCGTGGCGGACGCCCTCACGGCAGCCGTGCGACCATGTTGCCGTCGCGGACGCCCTCACGGTAGCCATGCAACCATGTTGCCGTGGCGGACGCCCTCACGGCAGCCGTGCGACCATGTTGCCGTCGCGGACGCCCTCACGGCAGCCGTGCAACCATGTTGCCGTCGCGGACGCCCTCACGGCAGCCGTGCAACCATGTTGCCGTCGCGGACGCCCTCAAGGCAGCCGTGCAACTATGTTGCCGTCGCGGACGCCCTCACTGCAGCCGTGCAACCATGTTGCCGTCGCGGACGCCCTCACGGCAGCCATGCAACCATGTTGCCGTCGCGGACGCCCTCAAGGCAGCCGTGCAACTATGTTGCCGTCGCGGACGCCCTCACTGCAGCCGTGCAACCATGTTGCCGTCGCGGACGCCCTCACGGCAGCCATGCAACCATGTTGCCGTCGCGGACGCCCTCACTCCCAGACGGCCCGACAAAGACTCCATGGCGCAGCTCTGGGGCCTGCGGCTGCACACTGCACTCCAAAGAACCACCGCATGCCAGCTCCCCCGCCTCCCTGCGCGCCTGGGCCGGCCCCAAAGTGAGCCCCAAGGCGGCATACTGCTGCGGCCACCGCCAGCCCGTGGGTTCCCCTGCGGCCAGCCACAGCCGGTACCGGCAGCTGAGAAGATGGCTGGCTCTCGCCGCCGCTCCAAACCTTAGCGGCAGGGAATCTCAGCAGCGGTGGCTTCCCGCGGACCAGATGCGGCAAAGGCGAGCTCGATACGCACACAACATGCATTCGAACATGGAGATGCTCTTCATAGGTTCTGCCCCGGACCATTGGGCTTCCCTCCGATTTCCAGCCTCTCTCTCGGATGGTTGCTGTGCACACAACTAGTATTTGATTTTGTGGGATGTGCCGAGGGAACTCAGGGCTAGACTTCCCACCCCTCGGAAGAGTTCGAGTGCACCTGGAACCCTAAGTGACCCGAAGTTCACGGGCGATGCCGAGTGGCAGAGGGAGAAACCGGGTAGATCGGATCGCGACCATAGGACACGAGCTGTACGTCACGGGAGAGATCGAAGGACCCATCCGAGTGTGCACAAGGTCTGATCCACGTAAATCTAGCGGAATTCCGCAACCCTCGGGATCTCATTTTACGCTAGCGATGAAATGCCTCGGTAACCATAGCGCGAAAGAATGATCTGTTTCAATGTTAAGAACCGTCATTTATTTGGTATACTGATACCAACGGAATTCATACGAGTTCCGGGCCACTTGCGAAGGTGCCAACGCGGGCGGTGATTGCACAAAGTGCTTCGGGATCTGCCCAGGTGCGAAGGGGCGCGCTACCAGCTGCGACTGGAGGTCATTGAACTTCGATTTGGCCTCATTTTGTACGTGCTCCATCTCCCTCTCGGCCGACTCCCACCGCCGCAGCTCTTTCTGCAGCATCGGCACACCCAGCCCTCGTCGCGCACCGCATCCAGCCCTCTTCGCGCACCGCATCCAACCCTCTTCGCGCACCGCATCCAACCCTCTTCGCGCACCGCATCCAACCCTCTTCGCGCACCGCATGCTACGATCACCAGGAAACATACATTAATTGTCTGCCTCTTTTGCAGCAGCGTGCAGGCCTACCGTGAGGGATCACAACACTCAGAGGTGGCACGGAGGGACCTGCGGCTGAAAAGCATTGGAAGCGCAAGCTTGTGCTCACGCACCGTGGGTGGCGCCCACTGTCGTGGCACCTGGCAGATGGAGTCGACCGTGGTCAAAGGGCGTTACGAGTTCACAGCTTGGCGCTCGCACCGCACGCAGCGGTGGCCCGCGATGACGCTCGCACCGCACGCAGCGGTGGCCCGTGATGACGCTCGCACAGTGGCGGCCCGCGATGACGCTCGCACCGCACGCAGCGGTGGCCCGCGATGACGCTCGCACCGCACGCAGCGGTGGCCCGCGATGACGCTCGCATCGCACGCAGCGGCGGCCCGCGATGACGCTCGCACCACACGCAGCGGTGGCCCGCGATGCCGGCCAGCACAGCCCCCCATACCGTGTCCAGCGGTGGCCCGCAGAGTATCCCGCACCCCAACCCACACGGGGAGGGCTGACGGGTGGCACCGGAGGGCCCCCACCTGGAGGAGCAGGGCCTCCTCGCGGGCCTGCCGCAGCGCGCCCTCGTGCGCCCACGCCTTCTCCTTCTTCTCGCGCTCCATCTGAGCACTTGCTTCGCGAAGCACTTCTAGCTCCTCCTTCATTTCGTTTGTGTCGCCCAGCACTGAGGCTGCCTGTTCCCGTCAGCAGCCACCACCGCCTCTCCTCACACCCCTACGAAAGTTGGCCCCTGGCTTCCATTAATCTTCCGAACACCGATTCTGATCCAAGTTAGACTTCTCGATATGGCATTAGCGCGCGCCGACCGCCCGAACCTCCTCAGGCCTCGTTCTTTCTCCTAGCAGCCTTCTGTTTGCAGCTTGGAGGACTGTCCGTCTCATCATATCCACTCAGGAGAGAAGCTTATACTGAGACTGAGGACACGCGGGCCGAAACGAAGGCTGTGCGTGCCCCTTTTGTGCGCGGGTCGTTCCTCGTTCATGGCTATGACGGAGTGTGATGGAATCCGATCTTGTGTGCACCCACGGTACGGGACAACACTTTGTACGCTCTTTGCTTACGCGTCCCCGGTCGACGCCGTCGACTCTGTACACCTTCCCATCCCACGAAAGGATAGAGCACTTGCTTTCCCTATGTCGGAGGTCCCATTACTGGCACCAGCAGAAGGGCGCTCCATGCCTTCTTGAAGGTGGACCCGTGCCCGATTCGAGGGGCAACAAGCGAGACAGACTTACCTTGTTCATATAAAACTGTATGTCGGCGTCTTTCGCGACGCTCTTCGCCATCTCATCCTTGAGCACTTGCTCTACCTGTCCGCAGCCAAGGGAGGCTATGAGCGACGGCTCCCTGCAAAAGTGGAAAATATTCGGGTCGAGGGGGTTTGAAGTTCACAGCAGAGTGGGTCGCTCGGTGAGCTGCAACAGCCACGTGCGAGCCTGTGAGCAGCGCGCGCTTACTCTGTGACCGAGGGGATGAAACTCGAATATGGCGCATAGGAATATGCTCTTTCTACAAGAGCAAGAGACTGTGCTTCCGCCGTCTTTTGATCCAGAAGCGCTAAGTTTAAAGCACGTCGAGCGCGTTCCCTTTGCGCAGGCTCACGAAACAGACGCCAAGGAACATGGTAGCGAGGGTACTGCAAAAGGAATCTGCGGGCGACCTCTTTCCCTGAAGCTCCTTGAAAATATCGGCGGCGAGCGATACCTGGCGTTGGCTACTCTTTTGCTGCGCAAGTTTTTCAGCAATTTGGTCTTTCCCCTCAAGTGCAAGCCTTAGTTCGTCACCGCGCTTTTGAAGATCTCTCTCAAGCTTGGCAATGCGATCCTGATACACAGAATATCAAACACAATGTGAGTGAGGATAGAATGCGCGTTGGCTAGCGGTTTGCTCAAAAGAGAAGTCACTCAGAACGGAATGCGAGGAACAGCCTTCAAGAGACGCTTTGCGGGACTCACCAGCAGCATTTGCTGCGCTCTTTTCTCAGCACCACCGCCACCCACATTCTGCATGCATAGAGTCTCAACATCCTTTTCGAGGGCATCTCGTTCTTTGGTCAGCTCATCTACCTGCTTCTTTAAGGCCGTGACCTCCGAATCTTCCTCCATCGCGGCAGGAGTCAGCCCCAATGGGCGTCGTCAATTTATCCGCCTCCAAAATACGACTGGCAAAAATGTCTAAGTGCGCATTACAGGATCAAGATTACGTTACGATGCGAGGCTACGTTTTCGGTTTCAATGGATTATCGCAGTTGAAGCTGTTCCTGAAGGACACACACGACAGTTCCGAGTTCGTCGAATAGGGCTCTAAGCGAAAGCTGAAAGGAATTCCAAGAACCGGGCTCTCGTCTGTCGTGTGACTGTAACACTAGAGAGTTTCCAGCAAGTTTTGAACAGTGTTCTGAACACCAAATCCAACAGGGTCATCATCCACGCTGGAATCGTGACGGACACGTCAACGTGACGTCACCTCTCGAGTGTTCCGAACAGTGTTCAGAACAGAAATTTCTGATCACCTAACACTGACGAGGTGATCGGAAACTTTCGTTCTGAACACTGTTCTGAACACGCTCCGGCGAGGAATTATGACACAGGTTCGCGAATTTTATTATGACACAGTTTTCGATGTACACGCGATACTCGTGAAGGTATCGACTGATTAGACTGATTGATTAATTCAGTCAGTGACATGAGCGACAAAAACCAAATCAGTTCATGTCACCGACTGAATACGATGTCACCAACCGAATACCAATTAATTCAGAAAACTCTCTCACCTCGCCCATCACATATATAAGTAATAATTTATTGCGGTGGGGGGCGACGTATATTAATATTACCGCCAGAAGTTAAGGATATATAATTATATATATGATTTATGGTATATATAATTTATATAACATATTTGCTTGAAATTTTGAAGCCATGACAAAGAGAGGGGGGTGGGGAGTGTGGGGGAGTTCTGGGGCAGGGGGGAAGTGGGAAGCGTTTCGTGGGGGGGGTTCACGAGGTGGAAGCGTTGGGGAGGGGGAGGGGGCCCCCCACCTCCCCCCCCCTCTTTATCGCGAAGCGCCAAGAAATTTCAAGCAAATATGTTATATAAATTATATATACCATAAATCATATATATAATTATATATCCTTAACTTCTGGCGGTAATATTAATATACGTCGCCCCCCACCGCAATAAATTATTATTTATATTTGTGATGGGCGAGGTGAGAGAGTTTTCTGAATTAATTGGTATTCGGTTGGTGACATCGTATTCAGTCGGTGACATGAACTGATTTGGTTTTTGTCGCTCATGTCACTGACTGAATTAATCAATCAGTCTAATCAGTCGATACCTTCACGAGTATGTACACGCGAGCGATTTTTGTACAGGCAAGCGATTTCTGTCATTTGTTGTCCATGTCATCCTGTTCGATTTGGTGTTCAGAACGCTGTTCAAACTCCTTGCTGGAAACTCTCTACTACTGTACTCTACTGTAACATGAACCCCGGTCGATCCCGCCTCGCGTTGGGGAACCCTGTGACGCTGGATATCTTGAGATAGGTCTAGGTCTCTGTGACATGACAGCACTCGACTGTTGAACTCAGAATTCATATTGAATTCTAGAATAGAAAAGTGACAATTCTAGAATACAGATCTGCCTAAAAAATTCTTCCGCCTCCTCCCATTCTTTCAAACATGCCTGGAAGTACCCGCTTTGACTAAAGAAAACGTGTCTGCGTATAAACATGTGTATTTATGGTATTCATATGCCCACAAGACAGTCTGGCCGCGATCGATGTAGGAATATAGCCAATATACCAAAGGTTTATATTTACTAAAATAATAGATGATTCCAGCTCCCTCTGTTCTTCAGTTGCCTGCTTGCAAGATTACAGCGGACTTATGACATTGTCATTATTCTCAGCGTAAATGATATATTATTATTATTAAATAATTGGTGGTGAAATTTGATTTTTATATTTTCCATTCGCAGATCCGTGGTATGATGACGTGTCTGTTGGATACACCCCTAAGACCCGGGATATATTCCACTCAGTGATAGGTTTTCTCAGAATGTATTAAAGCTGATAAGATAACCCGATATAACGGGCATAAACAGATAGGGTTCAGGTTCGGGTGACAGTCATACACACTACTATAGGAAGAGTCACAAAGTAAGCGGTGTGACCATTCCAACACACCACCTAGTGTGGTGACTGGCCAGCCGAAGTGGAAACCTGTGAACAAACACCATCTACAACAGTGGAAACTGAGTTCTAAGGGAAGGCCTGTCCTTTCTGGCAGGGTTGTTCCCAGTCAAGAGTTGCAAATCTGAAATCCGGTCCGTGATTGGACCCCTCTGCACATACAACTACGGTCAATCTCACTGTGCAGGAGCGGCATGATTAACTTCCTAGCCACTAGTTGGCGGTGGCACTGCTGTGCCAGCCCGCAGCACAGTCTACCGGAATATCCAAGTACACTAGATATCAGAAAGTCCCGTACTCGTGTGGATAAACCGTCTAAGATAAATAAACCCTAAGCTAGATATACCCGGAACGGTCTCGGACGGTCTCGGAGTCTAGCCTGCCTGTGACACAGCGTGTGTCACAGAACGAACCTACAGATCAGTCAACAGTCCAGTGTTGGTCCTAGGGATCTGTCATAGGGGCCTGACCGGGACTCCCAGTCAGGGCTGCCTATACAGATTTCAGCACACCACCCCAGCACTGTGGGTGGTGACTGGCTAGGAGAGTCAGAAAATGTAAGGCTGTAAGTGTTAGGGCAGGAGCCAGGGTGACAAGGCCTAACTGCTAATCTAACTGTGCAATTCTGATACACAAATTAGAACCCTCTAGCTAGCACAAGAGCAGAAACTCACAGGCAATTAAGGTCCTGCTAAACTACTGAAAGGCTCTGTGTTAGCAAGTCAAATTGAAGATTTCAAAGGTGTCAAAGTAAAACCATAAACCAGATTGAAGAAGTCTTTGAGGTCACAGGAGTTCTGCACACCACCATGTTGGTGTGCCTCCAGAGTGAGCAAGAAGTCAATCGACAGTACCAAAGTAGTCAGCGGTGGCCTCACGGAAGTCCATCCCATAATAGGAAGTAAAGAAACCAACTCCATAATAGTGCTCCGCATCAAGAGGACCGCTCTCATGTAAGGCCATGCCGTAGTAGAATGCCATGCCGAAGCCCAAATCCGCTTGAGCTAAATCCTGAAATGCTAGCAGGCTCAGAGTGTCAGGAGGCTCGGGCGGCTGAAGCGGCGGCACATCGTGAGCCAACAAGACCCTGAGACGGGATCACAGAATCAACAAAATCATTCGTAGAGTAAAATGACGGAGCCTCCCAATCGAGATCACCACCAGGCGAAGGCATCCCCGTAGCCGATGCAGAAGCTGACACAACAGAAGCCGTGGTAGCCGAGACAGCTACACCTGCAAAAGAAACGCAGAAGAGGGAAAGCACCGCGAGAGCTCCGATCGCCGGCGTGCCAAAGCCGAAAGGCGGCACACCGCACCCGATAGCCTTGGCCGGAGCCCGCGGCTTCACCACGAAAGTACCGTCGGCGAAATCCTCGTAGTCGTCCGTGTCATAGCCTGTCAGGTCAGACGGGTGGACGGCGGCGTGATTCACCGTCTGCACGAAGCCTCCGAACTCACCGCATGTCGCCTCCGTGGTGGTCACCCGCGCCGATTGAGTTGGCGCGGGCTCCACATCCTCCACCTGCGAAACAGGCATAGCAGGGGCCGGCACGGCGGACGCCGATGCCGCCGCACCACCTGCCGGAACCTGCCCCTCCGGTGTGATCCCCACCGCAGCGGCAGGGCCACACACCAGAGCCGATGCATGCACCTCCGCTCCGCTCCCAGGAATGAAAGATGCGTGGGTAAAATGTACCTTTTCTTGGGCGGCCTGAACCTCAGAGGTGAGGGCATCAAGCCGCCGCAAGATGTCCTCGTCGTCGGTCCCGCCAGAAGGCGGAGGCGGCACGGAGAAACCGTAGGCCGCCACGTCGATCCCACCGACGCCGTCCGTGGAGAGCACCGCGGGCGGACCATACGCCAACGCCGCATGCGAGAAGGCCTCCGGTCCAATGTCTGCCGCGTCCTGGAAGACCTGCACAAGCGCCAAGGTGTGGAGGCCCTCCGCATCCTCCTCCTCAATAGGAATGCAGAAGGCCGCTGCCGTGGCCGACGAATGCTGGCGCCCACCAAGAGGGCAGTCGCGGTACGCGTGATAGGTGTCACCTTTGCCCGCTTTCCGGCAGCGGTGGCAGAGGGGTTTCGCCTTCATGTTGTCCCTGTCGAACCCCACAGGCGGTGCCGCGTGCACACCCACCCGATGGCCTCGCGGATGCTGCTTACTCCGCGGCTGTTGCTGTTGCTGCCGTTGGGCCGCGCCCGCACGATTGCCTTGCACGAGCGCCTTCAAGGCGGCGATCTCGTCGAGGAGAACGGCGTACTCAGACGACGTGATAAGCGCGGAGGGCTTGCCGCCCGCCCCCAGCGTCTGCTTTTCACGCACTGTCACCCCATCGTCCGACTGCGCCCAGGCCTGAAAGATAGCCACGACGAGGGCCTGAAGCGAGCGGAGAGTGACCCCGCCGAGGTCACCCGCAAGCGGGTACCGCACCTTCACCGCCGCGTAGAAGACCGGGTCGAGGCGGTTGTAGAGCGACAGCTTGCGGGTCTCGTCGGTGGGCTGCCAGTCAGGAGCACGGTTATCCCGCACCAGACGTTGCTCACGAGCCAAGATGGGCTGCGGGTCAACGCCTGCGGGATAACGTAGAGCCGCGTGCTCCTGCTGGTGGCTCTCACGTAGCGTGGGAGGCACGCTCCCCTTGATGATGTCGACAAGGGCACGACGTCCATCTCGGTCAGCCGAGGAGTCCGTACCGCGAAGCCAGGTGTCCGCCACAGAGTTGCGCTCCACGACGAGGGCCAACACGTCGTAGAGAACCCCATTAACCTTCTCGACAACCAGAGAGGTGGGGTCGTCGAGGTCAAAGGGAGTCAAATCCAGCCCAGCGGACTGAAACTCGGTACGAAGCTGCACCACCAGCTCGGAGAGGCGGTCCGCGTCGTCAGTGCCACGATAATGATGTTTCTTGGAACCAAGGATATCCTCGCGGATACCCTTGGCCCAAGCCCGATGTAAACGCCCCTTGTACACCGCGTCAACCGTGGCATGTTGGTCGACTAGGTGCTTCCGCAACGCGACAGCGGTGTCGGAGTTGCTGGAAGCAGCAGGGGGCACCACAGGTGGGGTGCTAGCGGTCGGAGTGTCCCGAACCGCATCCAAAAGCCGTATTGAGGCGTCCAAATCGGAGTCCTTCAATAGGCGTTTGCGAGCTCGAGTAGATGTTGCCATACTTTTGAAAGCCAGAGAAAAGATGATGCGCGGCAGCACGTTTGGGTGTTGTGGCGGAAATGGAACGAAGACGTAACGGCAGAACGTGCGGAGCGGCGAAAAGAGCGTGGGGCACTTGCAAATGTCGGTGTGGTCGAAGGTGTCCGGAGCACCAGCCCAAAATACGTGAACCAGCGGGATCAGTGCAGGTAGAATAACGTAAATGAACATTGCCAAAACCAAGCAATAGCAACGCGCGGTGCCCATGACTCGCAGCCGTAAAAGACGTCTACCGTAAAGCCATGTCCCAAATTCTAGTCGCACCCAAACGCGCAAGTGCGCACCACCTCCTCAAGCGGCTGCTTAGCCAATCATGGCCAAGATAGCAAGTGGAAAGAAAACGTGGATGGGGCCACGACCTACCGGAATATCCAAGTACACTAGATATCAGAAAGTCCCGTACTCGTGTGGATAAACCGTCTAAGATAAATAAACCCTAAGCTAGATATACCCGGAACGGTCTCGGACGGTCTCGGAGTCTAGCCTACCTGTGACACAGCGTGTGTCACAGAACGAACCTACAGATCAGTCAACAGTCCAGTGTTGGTCCTAGGGATCTGTCATAGGGGCCTGACCGGGACTCCCAGTCAGGGCTGCCTATACAGATTTCAGCACAGTCATGGTGCCGTGAATTGAAGATGTCGATGCCGTGATTGAATCATTCGTAGAGCCACAGAAGAAATCTGAAAGGTCTCGATCGTCGTGCGAGGGATCTTCCCCGTCCTCCTCGTCTGTAGTAGGGCCCGGAGAATAGTCCGGTGACGGTGGGGCATCCCAGTACAGCGGTGGAGGGGGCGGGTGTACCGGGATATAAAGCCCGATCGGCGCATTGTGAAGTCCCTGCCGAGCACGGTGCCGGCCGTGCCGGCGCGGTGGAATAGCAGCCGGCGCCGCAGAAGTCAATGCAGGCTCGCTGGTGGTTGCCTCGGCAGCACCACCGACCTCCAGGCCGGTGTGGTCCTATGCACATGCCTCGCCAAGAGTGGCAGCTGAGAGCGGCGCCGCGGTGGCGCACACACAGAAGAATGCACAAACCATCACCGCAATTGCCGAAGAGCGGCCAAACCCCCAAGGCGGTGTACCGCATCCCTGCCGAGATGATGCTGGAGGCTGCGGGACCGCATCCTCACCGTCTCCAGGGCCATACCCCGCAGCAGACTCGTCCACGTCGCTGTCGCAAGAGTCGGTCTCCGACTCGGCGTGCATGTACCGCATCGCGAAGTCCTTGCCCTCAGCCGTGATCGAGATTCCCCCCATCTGCGCGACCCGGTCCGCAAAGCAGAGGTCGGGCTCGTGCGCGTGCATGGGGTCCATCGGCATCATGTCACCGTCGTCGGACGCCTCCGACTCGTCCGGGTAAACATGCGTGATTGCCGCCGGCGGTGGAGCCGGCGGTGGTCCTCCCGGACATGCGTGCAAGCGGCAGCCGAGATCCCGCTCTCGACACCACCTACCGTGAAGCCCCCCATGTGGGTGGCAGGCTGGCAGTAGGGCAGGAAGTCATGCAACGCACCATCTTCCCGCTCCGGCTCGAGCCCGAAGGCACACGCCGAAACGCCGTCGAGCATCTCCGGCTTGCCCCCCGCCAGAAGGCAGAGCGCATCGAACCGCTCGCCGTCGTGCTCGTCCATGGCCGTCTGAAACTGCTCCGCCAGTAAGTCGTTCTCGATGTCACCGAGGGAGAAGCTGTGGAAGCTTCCCCCAGCGCCGTGCTTGCCGCCGTTCGGGCAGTCGCGGTGCCAGTGGCGGGCCTCGTCCTTCTTGCACGTCGAATTTTGGCAGAATGGAATGAAGTCGCCGCTGCCTTTGTGAAAGGCAACGCGCTTCCTCCCCTGCGACTGCGACCAGTTCCCCCCCGTCGGGAGGTCACCTGCCGCAAAACGAACACCGGAGCCGCCTCCCCCGTTGCCGATCTTGTGCTTGTCCGCTCGCGGGGTAAATCCCCGCCCGTTGACCTTGTCCGTGAGGACCTTCAGCTGCCGCTTCACGTCGAGGATGATGGCCGTGAGGTCGGACAGCTGCGAGGTGTCACCGTCAGCGGTCACGGCCGCCGCGGACAGGGTGTATGTACGCGGCAGTGTGCGTACCGGCTGTGACGTGTCGGGTGTAGCACTCGAGAACCCATTGCTGCATGGTGAGGAGGTCCACGGCCGCCCGCTGCTGGTGCGTGAAGAGCCTCGACACCACCGGCGCGTAGAACCCAGGATCCAGCGCCGCGAGGAACAACTCCTTCACCTCGTCATCGTCGAGGGTGTTGCGCCTCTTGGCGGACCGCAAGGCCGCGTTGAAATCCGTGATGGACTCGGACGGGTCGGTGTAGGCCTTGAAGCGGACGCCAAGGAGGTCCGATGTCCCCTGAAAGGGTGCACCGGAGTCCAGCAGCCGCCGTGCGAGCTCCAGAAGGGCTCGCTCGCCGTCCAGCGGGTGTAATGTCGCAGACGCCTCGAGCCAGTCACCCGCCGGAGAGGCGGGACACACGATGAGCTCGAGAGTTGAAAAAAGAAGCTTGTTGGCCTCGGGACGAACGGCCAACGAGGAGTCCTCCAAGTCGAACATAGGTGCAAATAAGGCGTCCTCCGCCTCGAATGCCTCTTGGAGAGCGGGCACCAACTTGGAGAGAAGCACCTGCGCATTGGACTCCGTTCCCGTGAATCGGTCATGCTTCTGCGGAAACATTTCCGGGTCACGTGCTTCGCCACGCTCTCGTCGAAGCGCTTACGGGTGAGCGAGCGAACACCCGCCAAGAAAACAGCCTGGGCGGAGTTCGCAGCCGGAACACCAGTAGGTGCCGGCGTAGCCGGCGTGACGGAATTTCGGGCAGCAGCGGAGTCGAAAATCGTAGCCAAGGAGCGTCGGCGAGACGCCATACTTGAGGCCAATCTAGTCGCAACCATGGTGAAAGAGACTGTAGAGACGAAGTGAGGGAAAATGGGACGAGGTGCGGAAGGAGCGGCGGCCAAAAGTCATAATGCGGTTGTCGAGGAAAATAAGGGAAAGCCGTGGCGTAAAAATCTCCCCACGTGCATGTGGATGCAGAGTGACGCGACCAAGGAAAGTGGTGTCGGACCCGACCAAAATTTCCAACGTCAACCAACGCGAAGCGAGGAAAATGAAGTCCGCCTCGTGCACAAGCCTCCCGTAAATCCAATCAACCAGGCATCAGCTAGGCCATACCGCTCCACCGCGCCTCTAGTGGAGCCCCTCACTCCATCTCAAGCGTCGCTGTTTAGCCAGACATGGCCAAAATTCGCAGTGTCTAAATAAAGAGTGCGTGGGGCCAAACCTGTTGGATATACCCCTAAGACCCGGGATATATTCCACTCAGTGATAGGTTTTCTCAGAATGTATTAAAGCTGATAAGATAACCCGATATAACGGGCATAAACAGTTAGGGTTCAGGTTCGGGTGACAGTCATACACACTACTATAGGAAGAGTCACAAAGTAAGCGGTGTGACCATTCCAGCAGTGTCTGACCTCCGTCAAGTGCTCACGTCGAACAAAACATAATCCGCTCACAACCTTTCGCTAAGAGCACTTTTGCACGCTGTTGGACCGTGAGTTACGGGCCCCATAAGTGATAAGTCACTGTCCCGCAGCGTGCAGTAGTGGTATGTGCGATAGTTCGCAAGCATTGAAACTTTGCATACTTATTATTAGGAGTGTTACCAGGAACAACATGTTTTTTTTGCGCGCTGGATCCGTGCATAATTTGGGATCTGGAGCCCCGCGCAAGGGTGGGGGTCATTGGGCACGCATCGAGTCAGCCACTCGACGTACGCACCGGGCATGTAGCACGGCTAGGTGGGCCCGGATTGCATAATCGATGAAAATGACATTTAGAAGTCGCAAGAAGTTTCAAGAAGTACTTAGTGGTTAAAAGAAATCATCTAGAGGTAATATTTTATATTTTTGATAATTGTAGTGGCCACAGGGCTGCTTACAGGTCGCGGACGGGCTGCCGTACATACATTGCATATCTTGCGGGCGCGTGAGATATGCAAATGATACGGGGAAGTTATTAGACGTTGTGAGAAGTATTTAGAGGTCATCCGTAGGCAATGAGAAGCAAAATTTCACATCGGGACATATTCACGGGGTGCTGGGGAGCTAATTTCGTCTGTAAAATGGCTGCAAAGCAGAAATTGCATATCTTGCGGGCGCGTGAGATGTGCAAATGATACTGGGAAGTTATTAGAAGTTGTGAGAAGTATCTAGAAGTTATTACTAGGCATCGAGAAGTGATATTTCACATCGGGTCACATTCGCGGGGCGTTGGGGAGCTAATTTCGTCCGTAAACCCGACTGCAAAACAGAAAATGCATGTCTCGTGGGCGCGTGAGATATGCAAATGATACGGTGAAGTTATTAGAAGTTGTGAGAAGTAAAGAAGAGGATAAGCAAGGGTGTAGACTCCCACAGGAATCGAGTTATCAAGCGGCCTGCGATTTTTATGACCCCATTCTGTCATTTCATTCAATACATCCCTTAATTCCATATTATGCTTCATTGCACATATTTTTTCATGAATGTCAAAAGGTAAATCATTAAAAGTTGTAGTCGCCATTATATACCATACAATTCTTATCTTTAAGTGGTTTATAAGTATATTACGACTCCGGTATAGTACGTGTTTGCTTCATTATCATAATGGATTAAAAAGGGTGGCACATTAGGTCATATTATAGATTATATATAAGATAATGAGAATATGACCTACAGTATGTGCGATAGTTCGCAAGCATTGAAACTTTGCATACTTATTATTAGGAGTGTTACCAGGAACAACATGTTTTTTTTGCGCGCTGGATCCGTGCATAATTTGGGATCTGGAGCCCCGCGCAAGGGTGGGGGTCATTGGGCACGCATCGAGTCAGCCACTCGACGTACGCACCGGGCATGTAGCACGGCTAGGTGGGCCCGGATTGCATAATCGATGAAAATGACATTTAGAAGTCGCAAGAAGTTTCAAGAAGTACTTAGTGGTTAAAAGAAATCATCTAGAGGTAATATTTTATATTTTTGATAATTGTAGTGGCCACAGGGCTGCTTACAGGTCGCGGACGGGCTGCCGTACATACATTGCATATCTTGCGGGCGCGTGAGATATGCAAATGATACGGGGAAGTTATTAGACGTTGTGAGAAGTATTTAGAGGTCATCCGTAGGCAATGAGAAGCAAAATTTCACATCGGGACATATTCACGGGGTGCTGGGGAGCTAATTTCGTCTGTAAAATGGCTGCAAAGCAGAAATTGCATATCTTGCGGGCGCGTGAGATATGCAAATGATACGGGGAAGTTATTAGAAGTTGTGAGAAGTATCTAGAAGTTATTACTAGGCATCGAGAAGTGATATTTCACATCGGGTCACATTCGCGGGGCGTTGGGGAGCTAATTTCGTCTGTAAACTGACTGCAAAACATAAAATGCATGTCTCGTGGGCGCGTGAGATATGCAAATGATACGGTGAAGTTATTAGAAGTTGTGAGAAGTATCTAGAAGTTATTATTAGGCATCGAGAAGTGATATTTCACATCGGGTCACATTCGCGGGGCGTTGGGGAGCTAATTTCGTCTGTAAACTGACTGCAAAACAGAAAATGCATGTCTCGTGGACGCGTGAGATATGCAAATGATACGGTGAAGTTATTAGAAGTTGTGAGAAGTATCTAGAAGTTATTACTAGGCATCGAGAAGTGATATTTCACATCGGGTCACATTCACGGGGCGTTGGGGGGCTAATTTCGTCTGTAAACCGACTACAACATACTTTTACTTTGCCCTAATGATACGCATATTATTGCAGTTGCAGGAGTTGGGGCACTAGCAGTTGCCGGGTGGCGGGTGCTCAAATTCAAAGGTGGCTCAAATTCTGCAACTCCTCTATGGAGACGCCCGAGGCCCTACCCAAGTCCGAGGTATTCAATGGCTGGGTCTGCTGGAGTTGCTGGAGTTGCTGGAGCTGCTGGAGCTGTTGGAGCTGCTGGAGCTGCTGGAGTTGCTGGAGCTGTCGGGCCTGTGGTTGCTGAAGGAGCATGGGCTGGGACTGCTGCATTTGCAAAGTCTGGGGAGCTTGCAGCAGAAGGGGTTGCAGCTGCTGGGTCTGCTGGAGCTGCTGGAGCTGCTGCAACTGCTGGAGCTGCTGGAGCTGCTGGAGCTGCTGGGGCTGCTGGAGCTGTTGCAACTGCTGGGGCTGCTGGAGCTGCTGGAGCTGTTGCAACTGCTGGGGCTGCTGGAGCTGCTGGAGCTGCTGGAGCTGCTGGAGCTGTTGCAACTGCTGCGTCTGGGGTTGTTGGAGCAAGAAGGGCTGGGGTTGCAGCGGTTGGAAGGCTTGCCGCAACAACGGAGGCTGGGACGCTTCCTGTCCTACTTGGAGCATCGGCACCGCCTGAGGTTGCGGCAATGGTTGCTGCTGAGGGGTTTGCTGCTGGGGGGGGAGGGTAGGTGGTGCCTCCGCTGTCGGCGCGCCGGCCGCATCTTCCCCTGGGCTTGCCATGAAGTCCGCCACTTGGCGCTCCAAGGCCCGCTGCTGGCGTTCCTCAGACAGCTTCAGCTGCTGGGTGAAGTGCGCCTCCTGCTGCTTCAGCATCTTCTGCCTCGCCTCCTCCTGCCTCGCTAACACCGCCGTTAGCTCCTCCACCGTGATTCCCCTCACCGATGGGGCCGCCTCGGTAACCTCCGACAGAGCGACAAGCGGTTGAGGGGGGGCCACCGTGAGGGCTGACGACGCCGGCGCCGCGCCCCTCGTTGACGCACGCCCCGAGGCCGGCATGCTTCCGCTGCCAGCAGAGGATCTCCCCCTTTTTTGACCCTTTGCTGAAGTTTGCGGGCCACCGCCACCCGAGCTCAAGCCCCTACCAACCTTACCCGCCGGCTGCCGTATCCGCGGGAGGCTCGACCTCTCCGCCGGGTTTCCCTGGGAGTTGGCTCCCGCGAGTTGGCTCCTCAACTTCTTCCTCGGTGGGGTGCCGGCGGTATCCACGTCCTCGCCCTCGTCCTCCGCCGGGACGGCAATCGCCGACGCACCACCCTGCGGCTATGCATTCGCACCCCCTCCCCACCGAGCAAGCGCGTCCACGAAGACGTAGTCATCTTGCGTGTAGTGCGGCGAGGAGAAGTTGTCACCCTGAAGATCCTTTGCCGTCAATTGCCTCACGATCGGAGGCAAAGAGACACCTGTGAAGAGCCCACAATCGGACGTCGAGCTTGTCAAAAAGAAATTGGGGGCTACCACTTAGACAAAAGCAATTTCACCGCAAGCATGCTCAGCACCCCCCGCAAGAGTACCGATTCACACAAACAAAGAGAATGCCGTACCGTTCTCCAAGCCGTAGTGCTTGTGCAGCTTGATGAGCTTCGGGAAGAAGATTCTCGCGCACTCGTACACGATGTCCGACCCCTCTTCAGTCTTGAAGTGGGCGGCACCACGGGCCTTATCCGTGCTCCCCTGGTTGAGCCGGTTCATCCTGAAGATGTGCGTAAGGTGCGGGGTGGCGTATCTGCCGTTGATTGGCCCACCGCATATGGTGAACCACCCACGGTCTTTCACGTGCAAGATCGTCCCCGCAATATACGCGCCCTTGTATACTTGCCCTTGGTGATACACGACGGATCCCCTCTCGAAACGCCCCTTGGCCTTTTCCGTGTACCCCTCCTTCCCATGCACCCCATCCCCCGCCACGTACACCACCGGTGCTAACTGCGGCAGATCACGGTGATGCACCCAACGGGGATAAAAAGCAACACGTTGCTCCAACGTGGCCTTCGCCCACCCCGGCCAATCCGCGGCAGCGGGCGCCTCCACGACCACCTCCGCCGGTGCGGGCTCTCCCGCCGCGGGGCTCCCCGTGATTGGGGGCGGAGCGACTACCACCTCCGCCGGTGCGGGCTCTCCCTCCGCGGGACCCTTTGTGATTGCGGCATCCTCCACCACCACCTCCGCAGGTGCGGGCTCTCCCGCCGCGGGGCTCCCCGTGATTGGGGGCGGAGCGATTACCACCTCCGCCGGTGCGGGCTCTCCCTCCGCGGGTCCCTTTGTGATTGCGGCATCCTCCACGACCACCTCCGCAGGTGCGGGCTCTCCCGCCGCGGGGCTCCCCGTGATTGGGGGCGGAGCCAACACCACCTCCGCCGGTGCGGGCTCTCCCGCCGCGAGAACCTCCGTGCTCGTGGGGGCGGGAGCGTCTGCGGGTTGCTCCGCTCCCCACGGCGCTTCCACATCCCCCTCACCAACCTCGGGGGGTGTGGCCGCTTCAAGGGGCGGTGGCCATTGCTTGAGCGCGCCTTCCAGCAGCAGGGCGCCTACGTTTGAGAGCTTCGGAGCGTCCTTCTCCGCTTGCGAGGCTGGGTAGACCGTGCGCTTCGCCATGCACTCCGGTCTACCACAGTTGTTCGGCTCTTCAATGCCTTTGGCTACAAGGCACACGTTGTGGTAGCTCGCACCGCAGTGCGAGCACTTGTGCACTCCACGTCCATCGTCTTCCTCGCAGATGAAGCAGCAGACTTCAGGTGCTGGCGGAGGGGGTGAGGGCGGAGGAGGCACGTCGAGCCCACCTAATTCATACCACACCAAAACCATGCGCGTTTACACAAGCAGGGTTTCGGGCATTATCCATACGCATGACTATAGGCTCTACCAACATGTGATTCGAAAAGGTGCTCACCATCTTCTTGCCCTGTATAGCATCTATCGTATGCTATTGTCAGGGCATGATCGAAAGCATTCCAATCTAATGCTTTCCTCACGGCGGTCTTCGGACCTGGCAGCTCCCCCAGTCGTTTCGTCGCCTCCGTGTCGTGCATGTTCACGACAGGGGGCTCCGATCTTCCTCCGCCAGGCTCCTCCACGCATTCCTCGCGACCGCAGTTGAACAAATCTCTCTTTAGGCCTCTTGCCTCTTGACACTTAGGGTGGTAGCGAATCCCGCACACCTTGCATCGCGTAACGAAAGCCCCCTTTTGACAATAGCAGCACCTATCTGCTGGCAGTACCTCTTTGCATTCACCACACTGCACCGCCGGATACTTTTTATTCGCACAGCTAAAGTGAAAGCTCCTATTGCAAACCCTACAAGTCTGCGCTGGAATTAGTTTACTGTCGCATCCAACGACATGGCAGCGGTGGTATTCAGGGGCGTTTCGGGACACTCTCGACCCACGGGTTCTGGCGGGCGCGTTGTTTCCGCCTCGGTTTCTTGAGGTCATTGCAGTTTCCGAAGTGCTAGCTCTAAGAAGTGTTCTTCAAGAATGGCTTCCGCTCGCTTGCACCAACTGGGGCGCTGAGACGCAGTAACTGTGCATGCATGTGTGACGTCAGCTCGGTATAAATCGAGGACAAAAACTCCCA